>CAIGRQ010221596.1:0-10635 GCA_903798375.1 Fraxinus sp. D2006-0159 | reverse complement strand
AATGCATTTTGGAATATTAGCTTAAGTTAGAATGAGAGGTTAGAAATTAAAGAAAAAATTTTGGATTTGTGTATAATATTATTTTATTGAAAAACGTATGGTTGAAAATGAATTTTGAAAAAAATGGGCACAAACAAGGGCTTAATTTAATGCGGCCCGAACAGGGGCTAAGATTATAATTACTTTCAGAATAATTAAGAGGTTGTTCTCTTTGTATTTCAATTTTGTGTTTTGAGTGTCCATTTTGAAATTGTTGAAAATATGTTTTATTTGATATTGTGAAAAATTATTTTGAACACACCCAAAACGTGTTTTGAAAATTTTGGCTTGATTATAATTGAAACACCATTATTGTTTTGAGTTTTATTTGTAATTTTTAACTTATTTTCAAAAACGCGTTTTTGAAATTAGGAAAGAAAATGCGTTTTCACTGTTTTGAAAAATCGAAATCAGAAAACAGGTTGAAAATGATAAAAAGAATAAGCCCTAAGTTGCTTATTTTAGCTATTTACTTTAGATTTTTATTTTTAATTTATTATTTTTTTGGGCCAAACATGCACTTGATGTGTGGGGTTAGACTTGCGGGCCATGTAATCTAGAGATGACAAAGTACATCATCTCCTTACCATCCACTTGGAGAATTGGGGAAGGGACGACAGTCCAGGTTCCCCGCTTCAAACTCACTCTATTTTAATTTTATATTTTAAAATTTTAATCATATTTGAAAAATAAAAGAGACAAAACAAAAAATAAGTAAATTAATGAATTGAGTATATTTTAGTATGCGTTTGGCACTCATTTTGGGTGTATTATAAATTTTAGAATAGTGATTAATGAAAAAATGTGTAGTTGAAAAGTAATGAAAATTTTTAGATTTGTGTGTAATATTATTTTATTTGGAGTATGTGTAATTATAATTAAGAAAGAGAAAAATTTTAAAAAAATTAATGAGTGCCAAACACAATCTTAATCTCCATCCTATCCCGTTTTCAACGGGATTGGAATGGAAAAGTTTATGCCGCACAGTTGCCTACCCTAGTTAAATCAAGAATTTTTAATGTTGTCCAATTAAAAAGTAAAATGTAGGAAAAAGAAAAAAAAGGGTTGCCATTTTTCTTTCTGATCATGTCTTATTTGTTAAGATTTGGGGGTCCATCTTAAAAGGTCAACCTTGTTAAGAAGAGTAGCCCAAGATATTTATTAATTGGTCTGTGTTTACATCTTTATTCGATGTGGGATGTATATCCCTTAACACGCCCCCACANTTGTTAAGATTTGGGGGTCCATCTTAAAAGGTCAACCTTGTTAAGAAGAGTAGCCCAAGATATTTATTAATTGGTCTGTGTTTACATCTTTATTCGATGTGGGATGTATATCCCTTAACACGCCCCCACAAGATGGTGGCTCATTTGAGCAGACCAATCTTGAAATCCACGTGCTCACTTTTGGAGTCTTAACGGGATCGAATAGCTCGTTGGAGCATAATGGGCTCTGATACCATGTTAAGATTTGGTGGTCCATCTTAAAAGGTCAACCTTGTTAAGAGAAGTAACCCAAGATCTTTATTAATTGGTATGAGTTTACATCTTTATTCGATGTGGGATGTATATCCCTTAACATTATTCATCGACGAATTTGGAGGCAAGGTTCTGTCAAAGCCAAATTTAACAGATGGGCGTCTAAAATTTCATCCACATTTTTAGCGAAGTAAATAATAGCAGTAAATATTTATTCATGAAAATCAGGTGTGGGAAATGTGGTTGGGTCCCAACTTTTTGGAATATTACATAATTAGTTTTCTTTAGAAATTGTAAAATGGTTAAATATATTCACACCATATTTTTTTTTTTACTAATAACATACATTTTATTTGTAATTAAAATCTCCAGACTTTGCTTAATTTTGTACTTATGTCTTTTAACTTTTTCGTCACATGAAGAAAAAAAAAAGTTGGGAACGTAAGTGCTTAACGACAAAATTGAAGACTTTCATTACAATTAAAATATAATTTAGATAATAAAAAATATGATATGAATATATTTATCTTGCAACAATTTATTTTCTCAAATCTCCATTTGCTGTTTTAATTATATTTCATGCATCATACTTAGTACTTACACTAATTTGATTTCTCAATGGCCAATAAGGAAAAAAGAAGAAGACTTGTTTTAACATTAAGAAAAATGCTAAGTGTACATGTTTTGTTTCACATACTTTTTACAGATGCTACTTCGGCAGCATCAGTGCGGTTCAATTTATTTTTTATTTTATTTTTTTCAAATAATTTTTTCCATCTTTCAACCAAATTTTGCCAAATAGCCCACCTCTATGAGTTTTGTGAACCATATTCTGTGAGTGTAGCATATATATATATATATATATATGAAAAGTATGATATTTTGTTACTAGATCGCAACACCAAATTTTCATTTTGACAGTAAAGATGCGAGCAATGCTCGCTCAAATGTATTTCAACGATGCGTTGTTAAGATTTGACAAGATGCCCGCAGTTTGGTCTATAGAGGAGTGACAATATAATGATCAAAAAGTCATAACACAGATACATCCTCATCTTTCAACTAATATTCTTTATAACGTTTTAAAGGATAAAACTACAACTATGTTATAATTAAAACTTGAGCAATTATACATATATATAGACCAAACATCAAAAAGTAGCGTGAATGTTTGACAATATAAAGTTAGGCTCTAAAAACATTTCTAAGTAGTTTAAGTGCATATAATTATTGTTTACCCACATTTATAGAGGTAGATACTTCGAGATTCAATATAAAAAAAATTCTTGATTATTTTAAACAACACTGACCTAAAAATATGTGACTCATATAAATAAATTCAAGAAAGGTGAGAGTAAATCTTCAAACATTTGTTAAAAGTTGAGATCAATTCCTTAATTTCTCATAAGATTTTTATTTAGAGAAAAATTAAGGGAGTGAAAAATAAAAATATATGGAGAAAAACAATGCAATGCTAAAGAAGGTAATATTCCCATCACCCTTAAGAAGGAAACTTCTCATGTCATCTTTTCTCTTATCAATTTCTGATATTTTCCACTAGGTATACAGTTGCAAAGAAAGCAATATTCTTATACTTTTTATAGTTATAATTGAAGTCCTTTTATTTGGCTCTTTGGAGACAAAATCTCAACAATTTTTACCTTATCGAAGAGGAGCCAAAACTTTAGTCATCTCTTCTACAATTCTTGATCATATTACTTGAAAAAATTGGTAAATTTTAGCAATCTCAATTCTAAGAACAACATATTAACATAAATAGCCATAAAAGTATAATTACTCTGTTCAATGAACTAGGGACCTTTCAAAATTTTGGGCAAAATATCCTTGATTTGAATTTACCATAAGTCAATATTAGTTACCTATAAAACTTCTCAGCATCGTATTTGACACTAGACATATATTTTCCGTACTCTATTGTGAACTACACTAAGATGCAGATAAACTCGTTAGTTGGAAGAACAATGGCTAGACCACCCATCGAGCCCTAAAGAAGTCGACTAGATAGACATTGAGAGCCCTCGCCTTTGGTTCCCTATAACACTTCGAACGACTCAATGCTCAAATACTATTATTGAAAATTGAGGTCAATTCCTTATTTTCCTGCGTGATTTTTCTTCATAGAAGATTTAACGGGACAAAAAATAAAAAAATAAAAAAATGCAAAACTTACGAATTCGTTACAATCACATAAAATTTCTATATATATATATAGTTGAAGCCTAATTGTGAATTCTAGTTGAAATTCATTTTGGGAGTTATATGGGGAGTTAGAAATTTATTTTGGATTTGAAAAAAGTTATGAAGGAGTTCAATTTGCAATAGGAGAAAGATCATTGTGTACATGCATTCGTTATGCGCTTGCTTGAGTGCTCCAGGAGCATGGCACTTGCTTTCTGTGAGCCAACCGCGCGATAATTGCATGATCGCCGCTCGAGAAGCGGTCTAATCCGGGTTTGGTCAGTTCACGAATTTGGCAGTTTTTGAATCCTATTATCCCAAACACTTTATTATTGTATAAACTTAATTGTAGTCGAACTCCACCACATCTTAGGTTCTTCTTGCACTATATATAAGGATTAAACCTTCCAAAAAAATCAATCCTTACATTCTACACAATAATTTGTAATATTTCATTATTGATATTAATAAAATTCTCTTCTTTTAGTTGTGGTATATTTTTACCATGGAAATCTTGTATTATTGTTTGATCTAATTTTTATATTAGCATATTATTATAATTTTTTAAATTATAAAAAATGGTATTAGAGCGAGGTTTGATTGACTCAATTTGAGGTTTGATTTTTGGTGATGACAACTATGAAATATGATATTTCGTTACTGGATCGCAACACCAAATTTTCATTTTTGCAGTAAAGATACGAGCAATGCTCTCTCAAATGTATTTCAAAGATGCATTGTTAGAATTTGACAAGATGCCCGCAGCTTGGTCTATGGAGAAGAGACAATATAATGATCAAAAAGTCATAACACAGATACATCCTCATCTTTCAACTAATATTCTTCATAACGTTTTAAAGGATAAAACTACAACTATGTTATGGTTAAAATTGGAGCAATTATGCATGATGAAAAGTTTAAACTACAAATTACACTTGAAGTAGTGTCTTTATTCTCATCATATGGGTACATCACTGGAAGATCATTTAGCTATTTTTGAAATAATTGCCGCTGATTTGGAGACCTTGAATATCAAATAAGATGAAGAAGATTTAGGATTTATTTTATTGTATTCATTGTCTGCTCCATATACGTTGTTTAGAGATGCGATCTTACACATTCGTGATACTCTCACCATTGTAGAAGCTGATGATGCTTTGTTCAAAGGAAAAGTGATGATCTTACACATGTAGGGTTTTTTTGCCATCTCTAGGAGTAAACCTTCAGAAAAATCAATCCTTATATTTTATACAATAATTTGTAATCCTCTATTATTGATATTAAAAAAATTATCTTCTTTTGCCTGTGATATATTTTATCATGTAAATTTTGTGTTCTTGTTTGATATAATTTTAATATTCCCATATTATTATACTCGACAGTCACAAGGAAGGGTTAAAAAGAAATGTCGCATTTTTTGGCATCTCCCAACAATATTGCTGATAAAATGTGAAGAAAGTACTATATCTATTTAAAATAGAGTATATAATAAGCTTATAAGGAAACTAAATTGCTACATTCAATTGTACTAACCTTTTAGTATGGAACCTCAATTCCTTACAAGTGAAATTTGTTTTGGATTTGAAAAAAGTTATGAATGAGTTCAGCTTAATAGGAGAAAGAAGTATTGTGAACAAGCATTCGTTATGCGCTGCATTGTGAACAAGCATTCGTTATGCGTTCGCTTGAGTGCTCAGAACAGGAGCATGGCGCTTGCTTTCTATGAGGCAACCGCTCGATGATCGCAAGATCGCTGCTCGAGAGGTGGTCTAATCCGGGTTTGGTCAGTTCACGATTTTGACAGTTTTTGAATCCTATTTTATCCCAAACACTCTATTATGGTATAAACTAAATTGTAGTCAAACTCCACCACATCTTAGGTTCTTGTTGCACTATATATAAGGATTGAACCTCTAAAAAAAAATCAATCCTTACATTCTACACAATAATTTGTAATATTTCATTATTGATATTAATAAAATTCTCTTCTTTTACGTATGGTATATTTTTACCATGTAAATCTTGTATACTTGTTAGATCTAATTTTCATATTTTCATATTATTATAATTTTTTAAATTATAAAACATGGTATTAGAGCGAGGTTCGATCGACTCAATTTGAGGTTTGATTTTTGATGATGACAACTGTGAAGTATGATATTTCGTTAATGGATCGTAACACTAAATTTTCATTTTGGAAGTAAAGATACGAGCAATGCTTGCTCAAATGTATTTCAATGATGCGTTGTTAAGATTTGACAAGATGCCCGCAGCTTGGTCTATGGAGGAGAGACAATATAATGATAAAAAAGTTGTAACACAGATACATCCTCATCTTTCGAATAATATTCTTCATAACGTTTTAAAGGATAAAACTACAGCTATGTTATGGTTAAAATTGAAGCAATTATGCACGATGAAAAGTTTAAACAACAAAGTACACTTGAAGCAACGTCTTTATTCTCATCATATGGGTACATCACTGGAAGATGCGAGCAATGATATTTCGTTATTAGATCGTAACACCAAATTTTCATTTTGGCAGTAAAGGTGCAAGTAATGCTTGCTCAAATGTATTTCAATGATGCGTTGTTAGGATTTGACAAAATTCTCACAACTTGGTCTATGGAGGAGAGATAATATAATGATAAAAAAGTTGTAATACAGATACTTCCTCATCTTTCGACTAACATTCTTCATAACGTTTTAAATGATAAAACTATAGCTATGTTATGGTTAAAATTAGAACAATTATTCATGATGAAAAATTTAAACAACAAATTACACTTGAAGTAGCGTCTTTATTCTCATCATATGGGTACATCACTGGAAGATCATTTAGCTATTTTTGAAATAATTGTCGCTGATTTGGAGACCTTGAATGTAAAATAAGATGAAGATGATTTAGGATTTATATTATTGTGTTCGTCGTTTGCTTCATATACGTTGTTTAGAGACACGATCTTATACATTCGTGATACAATTCTTGATCATTTTACTTGAAAAAATTGGTAAATTTTAACAGTCTCAATTCTGAGAACAACATATTAACATAAATAGCCATAAAAGTATAATTACTTTGTTCAATGAACTAGGGACCATTCAAAATTTTGGGCAAAATATCCTTGATTTGAATTTACCATAAGTCAATATTAGTTACCTATAAAACTTCTCAGCATCGCATTTGACACTAGACATATATTTTCTGTACTCTATTGTGAACTACACTAAGATGCAAATAAACTCGTTAGTTGGAAGAACAATGGCTAGACCACCCATCGAGCCCTGAAGAAGTCAACTAGATAGACATGGAGAGCCCTCGCCTTTGGTTCCCTATAACACTTCGAACGACTCGATGCTCAAATACTATTATTGAAAATTGAGGTCAATTCCTTATTTTCCTGCGTGATTTTTCTTCATAGAAGATTTAACGGGACAAAAAATAAAAAAATATAAAAAATGCAAAACCTACGAATTCGTTACAATCACACACACACACACACACACACACACACACACACACATTCGTTATGCGCTCGCTTGAGTGCTCAGAATAGGAGCATGGCACTCGCTTTCTGCGAGCCAACCGCACAATAATCGCATGATCGCCGCTCGGGAAGTGGTCTAATCCGGGTTTGGTCAGTTCCCGATTTTGGCAGTTTTTGAATCATATTTTATCCCAAACACTTTATTATTGTATAAACTTAATTGTAGTCGAACTCCACCACATCTTAGGTTCTTCTTGCACTATATATAATGATTAAACCTCCCAAAAAAATCAATCCTTACATTATTGATATTAATAAAATTCTCTTCTTTTAGTTGTGGTATATTTTTACCATGGAAATCTTGTATTCTTGTTTGATCTAATTTTTATATTAGCATACTATTATAATTTTTTAAATATAAAAAATGGCATTAGAGCGAGGTTTGATGGACTCAATTTGAGGTTTGATTTTTGGCGATGACAACTATGAAGTATGATATTTCGTTACTGAATCGCAACACCAAATTTTCATTTTGGCAGTAAAGATACGAACAATGCTCTCTCAAATGTATTTCAAAGATGCATTGTTAGGATTTGACAAGATGCTCGTAGCTTGGTCTATGGAGAAAAGACAATATAATGATCAAAAAGTCATAACACAGATACATCCTCATCTTTCGACTAATATTCTTCATAACGTTTTAAAGGATAAAACTACAACTATATTATGGTTAAAATTGGAGCAATTATGCATGCTGAAAAGTTTAAACTACAAATTACACTTGAAGCAGTGTCTTTATTCTCATAATATGGGTACATCACTGGAAGATCATTTAGCTATTTTTGAAATAATTGCCGTTGATTTGGAGACCTTGAATGTTAAATAAGATAAAGAAGATTTAGGCTTAATATTATTGTGTTCGTTGTCTGCTTCATATACGTTGTTTAGAGATGCGATCTTATACATTCGTGATGATACTCTCACCATTGAAGAAGCTGACGATGCTTTGTTCAAAGGAGAAGATGATATATCTTGTTGAATATGAGACTTCTGGAGATGGCCTTGTTGCTAATGATGATTATGTAAAGGGCAGATTAATGACTAATTTTAGTAATAAAGTCTATAATTATTGCAAGAGACGAAGGTATATTAGGAATGGTTGTTATAAGTTGTAGAAGAAGGAAAAGTTAGACATCGCGAATCAAAAAGAAAAACAATCAGAAACATTAGGTAAAACTAAAATGACAGAAGATTGATGCGAAGATGGAGAATTTTTGGTTATTTCTGACGGTAATTCCAAACCTGACGAGAATTAGATTCTTAATACAGTTTTCATTTCTCATATATGTCCTAATTTGGATTTGTTCTCAAGATATGAAACAATTTTCAAAGGCATTGTGGTTATGAAAAATAATTCATCTTGTAGGATAGCTGGTATTGGAAGGGTTAGAATTAAGATTTTTGATAAGATTGTAATAATACTTGATACCGTGAGACATGTTCCCAATTTGAAGAAATTTTTTAGCTCATTGAGTATTCTTGATTAAAAAAGGTACAAATACACTTGTGTAGGTAAAGTTCTGAAAGTTAGTAAAGGTATTCGCATTGTGTTGAAGGGACAAAAAAGGTCCCAATTATAGGTCTTGCTTAGTTTCACATAATCTTTGAATATTAATAAGCGGAAGTTAAGACAAGTTGATTTTCAGTTTGGTTTAGTACCATAAGAGTTTGGTTTATGGTCCATATTAACGAATACATCTCAGTCAAGTTCAAAAGTTATGAATAATACCGCTTTGCCATAATCACTAGCGGTGCCATTATATTTAATTGCTAAAGACAGACCCAGAAGTGATATTAGGCATCCACAAAAGCACAGTGAAGCTGATTTTTCTGCTTATACTTTAAGTATAATCGAAGGTGCTAAATCTAGCAAGAACCTTCTCTAGAAGCATTCTGTGTTGATTTTGTTACATGGTATTTTTTGCCTTGTTTGGTAAATATTAAATTATTTGTAATTTTGTTGCTTGTGTGGATAGTTCAAGTAACTTTAGTTCTCAAGGTAATCATATGAGTAGTTCTTGAAATTCTGTTAATTCTTTATTTTTGAGCTTACCTTAGTTGGGCTCTTTTGGAAGAAGTGGAGAATATTTCTGTTGGAGGATTTTTTTTTTTTTTTTGGGTGGAGATTTTTCCTTGGTTGAAGAGTTAAGTTTTATTCTATATAGTGAAATTTGTTTTCAAGTGGAAATTTTTTGAAATTTTGTTCATTGTAACGGAATTTGATTAAAGGTGGAGATTTTTTTAAAATTAGGGTGTGACTGGAATTCTATTTGGAAGATTATTTAAGAATTCTATTTGAATATTAGTTGAGAATTCTAGTTAAGGTCTATTTGTGAATTCTAGTTGGAATTCAATTTAGGACTTATGTTGGGTGTTTGAAATTTATTTTGGACTTGAAGAAATCATGAAAGAGTCCAATTTGCAATAGGAGAAGGAAGCATTGCGAACAGACGCTCGCTACGCGCTCAACTCCCTCTCGAACGCACAGAACGGGAGTGTTGGCGTTCACTCTTCGTGAGACGACTGCTCAAGACGCAGGCCATGGCTCGATAGTCATGAGATTGCAGCTCGAGTGGCGGTCTTATCTGAGTTTGGTTAGGTCACGATTTTGGCAGTTTTTGAATCCTATTTTATCCCACTACTTCATTATTGTATAGACTTAATTGTAGTCGAACTTCACCACATCTTAGGCTTTTCTTGCATTGTATATATGAGGAGTAAACCTTTAGAAAAATAAATCCTTATATCTTATACAATAATTTGTAATCCTGTATTATTGGTATTAATAAAATTATCTTCTTTTGCCTGTGATATATTTTACCATATAAATTTTGTGTTCTTGTTTGATATAATTTTCATATTCCCATTATTATACTCGACAGTCACAAGGAAGGGTTAAAGAGAAACGTTGCATTTTTTGGCATCTCCCAACAATATTGCTGATAAAATGTGAAGAAAGTACTATATCTATTTAAAATAGAGTATATAATAAGCTTATAAGGAAACTAAATTGCTACATTCAATTGTACTAACCTTTTAGTATGGAATCTCAATTCCTTACAAGTGGTATCAAAGTTAGGCCCAACGTAACCATATGAACGAACAAGACAGATCCCCAGTTGCAACGAATTTGATGGGCATTAAGCTGGATGGTGATGATAAAGAAATTCGTGGTTGGCTCTAAAGTTGTTTTGCTCACATAAGACAACGCCCTTAACGCAGTGTTGAGTTTTAAGGAAGCACAGCGAATGATGGATAAGTTATCACTTAAGGGGCATATGATATGCAGGCCTGGTTTTGGGCTGAGGCGAGTGAGGCCCGCGCCTCAGGCCCAAAATCAGGGAGGGCCTCAGATTTAAAAAAAAAAAAAA
>CAIGRQ010221581.1:0-11665 GCA_903798375.1 Fraxinus sp. D2006-0159 | reverse complement strand
GGCATTACGGATCTTCATGCTCCAACTTGAGGAGGAGTATTAACTGTGATTATTGTGATGTGTTTTTATCATATAAGATTTTGTCCTAGATTAGATTATTTCCTTACATAACAAATTCTGTATGTTTTATATACACCAATGTAATGTGTATTCAATAATGAGAATTAATTCATTCCTTACCAATTCTAACATCCTCTTCATCTTCTTCGATTCTGAAACCATAGTACGATGAAATTCATTGCCTCGACATTCAATTTGTGGACAGCGCGAAAATGGTGGTCACAATTTTTGCATATTTTCTTAATTTCCCAGGAACAATTTTGGAATTGCTTGTAAACGTCGCAACCCCATCACACGCCAATTAAGGGAACTGCCCTCGTCTCCACGCAACGCGGATGAGCTTTTCTTCTTCCTATATATTATACACCGCAAAAGGAAAATATTTCTTTCTCAACTCTCTAACATCTCTAATGTAAAAATCAAATGTGATATACTTGAACAATGTGCAGTGGAAAATGATGATGAAGTTCACCTTCCTATACATTTTTAAACGAAATAGGTTAAAATCAAACATGATTTAAAAGGTTAAAGTTTTGATTTGCACATCTTTCATTATAAATGATGTTTTAACTTATCGAAATCAATTAAAAGATGTATACTTAAAAACTGAATATGGTATACATGAATTGTGTATAGTTGAGCACGATGAGTTGTATATAACAAAGTTCGTCTTCCCATATATTTTTAACGAGATATGTTGAAATCAAACACATTCTAAAAGGTTAGAAGTTCAATTGGCTCTTTCATTATACACGATAGTTTTACTTATCGAAATCGATTATAAGTTTTATACTTAAAAATAGAATGCAATATACTTGAATAGTGTGTAGTGGAGCACGTTCACATGTATAATGCCACGTATGCTATATGCTGTGAGCTTTTATCATAATTCATACCTAATTTGTGTTTTATGAATGTTGGGCATTTTTTATTTCATATAATGAAATAACAATTGATGAACGAAAAACGATTCATATTGTTTAAATGACTGCAGTCTACAATCGTTTTTAGTTGTAACAAGAAAACGACTGTAATCATTTCTCAGATTCGCATCTCATTTTTTGGTTATATACTCATTTTTTATACATTTTTAAATGAAATATTTTGAAAGCAAACCAAACATAGTTTAAAATGTTATATATTATGATTTAACTTATCCAATTCAATTGTAAATCGTATACATAGAAATCAATAGGCTATACTTGAACATTATTAGTAGAGCATGTTGAATTATATATAATGAAATTCGTCTTCATATTCGTTTTAAACTAAAGTCGTTTAAAAAAAACTCACTATAATCGTTTTTCATGAATACTTTCAAATGACTCTAGACTTTTCATAAAAACGATAAACAACTAGAGCGAACAGTGCGTAGTGGAGCACGATTATAGCCAGAGTCTTTCAAAATCGAATATAAATAGTAAATTTAACTACAAATTCATAGAAAACGACTACAAGTCTGTCAAAACGACTTCAATAATTTTTCGAGAAGACTACAGTCTTTTTAAACAAATGAAGTCGTTTTAGGAAAATAACTCTTGTCGTTTTAAAAAACTATAGTCATTTTTTTCCTAAAAGACTTAAGTCATTTTTTTAGGAAAAATTGCAGCCGCGGTACCAAACCTTTGATTTGTGTCATCCACGGTACAAAACTTTTAAACAATTCGCAACTACAGTACTCATTGACGGTTTCCGTCCGTTTAACCACGAAAATCGTTAGTGGACCCCAGAATTCAAAAAAAATAAAATAATAATTTCCACTAAATAGTCAGAAATTGGCACTTCATTTGAAAGCAAATGGGCACTTCATTTTTTTGAATTCTGAGGTCAACTAACGATTTTCATGGTCAAACGGACGGAAACCATCGACGAATACTGTAACTACGAATTGTTTAAAGGTTTGGTACTGTGGGTGACACAAATCAAATGTTTGGACAAAGCCTGCAAAAAAGTGAAAGATTTGGTATCGTGACTACAATTTTTCCTTTTTTTATATATATATATATGTTATGTTGATTTAGTTCATATCACTAGGGAGATAATATCAATTTTTATTTTGAAAATATCAACTGTTGACTGTAATTATTTTAGAAAGATCACCATCTTTCAAAACGACTTTAGTTATTTTAGGAAAACAACTCTATTCATTTAAAAGACTGCAATCGTTTTTTTTCCTAAAATGAAGTGCGGTCTTTTTAAAATAATTGAAGTCAATATTTTTGAAAGAATTCGACAACTTGTTATATAAACTAAATCAACTTGAAAAAACACAAATTTTAAAGTACATTGGGTATCAACTCCGACAAAAAACTCAACATTCAACATACGTTATAATAAGTTGAAATCAAATTATAGTATACACACAAAATAAATACAAATAAAAAAGTCCTAGAGTTAATAAGTTGACAATTTGGTCATAGGTGGAGCCTTTGGGACGGGTTTTTCCACTTTTTTGTACACGAATTCATCTGAAAATTTATCTCTATACAGTTCGAGTTTGTTTGCATACTTTTTCATTTTCTGTTTCAGTCTTGGTGGTGATATTGTTCGGACACTAACTCAGTTTGTCAGAGTAAATTCGGTGGTGCTCAGATTCTACTGTTTTACTGTTATATCATAGGAAGCAGACGCTCAAATTATACTTTCAAACACGTACGGTAAGGGGACAAATCTGTTTTAAGGAACGTGTGTAATACAGGCCTCGATTTTAAAGTTAAATAGAATTATTTATATTTTACTGTTTATATTATTTGTTCTATGTTATTTTGATTTATTTAACTTATTTAATTTGTTGTGATTAGCAAAATCTGCTATATATGATCTATTATTGTGTAAAAATATTGTGAGTCGGTAAAACTGTATATCAAGTATATTAGTTACATGTACGGTATGTTAGTTGCATATACGGTATGTTGGTTGCATATTCGGTAAGCTACATATACGGTAAGTTGCAAATATAGTATGCGTTGTAAATTCAGTATTTAAGTGAAAAAATCGATATTTGTTCACGTTTATTTTCTTAACACATAATGCTGTATCAACCCACTCAGATGGAGGGCGATCCACTTCGAATAAAATATAATATATTCAGAAGTGGATGCCTCTTCATGTGAGGGGTGAATAACACCGCATTGCATTATGTAAAAATAGTATATTCCTTCCTACTAGTATTTTTAGTCACATGTCGTTGGATATGTCATGTGAAACTCTTTGTAACTTGTTTTTATCTATGATGAAACACTAAAAGGGCTATAAAGGGCCTTCTATCTAGGCCATCATCTACTAATTCTTTAAGTTGGGACAGCCCATTTAGGAAATGTGAGGACGGCTATTTTCGTCGAAGTTGAATTACGCATGTAATTTATCTTTAAAAGAAAGTGAATTGCGTGCTCAAAATTACGACATTTTTTAATGGATTATGTTCTAAATGATTAATTGTGTTAAGAATGCAAATATTTGAGATCATTTGCATCAAAATTTTAAAAATCGAACCAAAATTGCCAGATGGAATAAGGTTTGAGACAGTCAATTTCCCTGTAAATGAATTAAGGATTATTCCTGTCGTACATAGGGGGTGCCATAATGGTGTTCATAGGCACATGGCACCCCCCTATTGGAACCAACACACCTTCCAATAGAGGGGTGCCATGTGCTCATTATGGACATCATTATGGCACCCCCTATGTACTTGTAGCATATCCCATGAATTAATGGTGTGTTTGATTGACCATTATTTTTCATGGAAAATGAAAAATAAATTACAACTTCCACTTGTATCTTATTTGATACACTTTATTTTTCATGAATTTTTTTTTTCCACCTTTGGCTCACATGCTTACAAATCCCTAGAATTTATTTTTTTCCCACCAATTTGTCACATTTGCAATCAAACGGAGTCTTACATTTAACTGATTATCAATTTGATGTATAGAGTAATTTTTGTGTTTCTATGGTGTGAAATGCTCAATTGATATAATTTTGGGGGTGGAAACGGCAAACATTGGGCTCGTTTAAGTCTCCTTCTTTCTCGTACATTCTGTACACTCCACCAGCTCTTTTCCACCTCTATCACCGAATCACAGAAAAAAGCTCTGAACACAAGAAATGGCAGCGTGGACAGTCGCGTCTCGTCAAGCCTCGAATCTGGCTCGGCTCTCTATTCCCAAATCTACCCAAGCCTCAGGCCTCATCCCACGGCGTGGTCTCGCCAGCGGCGGCGGTAATTTTTTGCAATTTCACCCGGCACCTCTGTTTTATTCGAAATTAATGNGCCTCGAATCTGGCTCGGCTCTCTATTCCCAAATCTACCCAAGCCTCAGGCCTCATCCCACGGCGTGGTCTCGCCAGCGGCGGCGGTAATTTTTTGCAATTTCACCCGGCAGCTCTGTTTTATTCGAAATTAATGCTTTTAAAAAAAAAAAAACAAAAAAATGTGAATATATGATGAAGTACGATTGAATTTTCTTTTCTATAATAATTGTGTTTTTAATCCAGATCATCATGAACCTCCGAGAGTGAATTTTTGGGAGGATCCAATGAGCCCGTCGAAGTGGAAGGAAGAGCACGTACGTTTTCTGGACAAATTTTCTTTCTTTTTTATTACCTGGATTTCATTGTTTATGTTTCAAATTGGGCTTCCTAGGTCTTTTGGGTTAGAATACGTTAGCATATGGCTGCTAAAGTGAAATTAATGCTTTTTAATTAAGCTGATTGCCTAGGAAATTGTTTGACAACTGACAAGTGTTCAAATTGTAAGGTAATTACTGCAAGAATCCAAATGAACTTGAAGCAATCAAGATCATCAACATGTTCGTTTAAACATACCTATTTCTCTTAAGGTCCGTTTCAATGCATGCTATTAAGTTATCCTGAGGCTTATGAATATTTAGTGTGTGCTAATTATTGGTGTCATTCGTTTGTAATCACATTTGAAAGTAAGACAAAAGTAGCAAGGAGTGGAGAAGTAGATAATTTTGAAAGAATAAACATTATTGAACTTCTTTAGTACTATATTCCATACCGAAGCTCAACCAAAGTACTACTGGTTTAATATGCATCTGTTAATTAGGTTTTCCCTTGTGAAGGGGAAATACTGGTAAATCCCCAATCGTTGCTGCAATTAGATATTCGGGCTCCTTTTGTTCTTTAGTAATTTAACTTCAGCTTCTTCTTTTTTACTTGTTTAATAATTTTTATGTTATAGTCAGAATATGTTTGATACTTAGTGAGAAAAATAATGATAGATACCTGTTATAAACATCCTTCTGTTGTATACATTTATCGAAACCGAATGAGTAATGGTGGCAGGTGGGAGGACGAAGGGAGATATTAGCTACTGAAAATTGTAATTGACACTAGCAGAACTGAATCAGTTCTAATGGTGATTCTTTGTTCAATGGCAAACTAGAGGATAATTTGTTCAAGATCGATTAAAATTTATCATCGTTAGTGCTATATTTCAATGGATTGATAAATGATATGAAGACCTGCTGATTGGGATTTTCAGATGAATCTTAACTTTCTTGAGCTTTTCTCATCTTTTAAATTGGCTTTGACATTAACATGCACAAGGGGTGCAAATGGTCAGCTATTGTCTGCTTGACTAGAGCATGTGTTGTTTCACAGTTTGTGATTGTCTCTCTCACTGGATGGGGCTTGCTCTTATTTGGAGGTTACAAGTTCTTTACCGGGGGCAAGAAAGAGAAGAAAGAAGAGGTATAATTTTCTCACTGCTAATAACTTTTTCCAGAAACTATCATTCTTGGGGTGATTATGCATTTGGACATATCTTGATTACCAAATCGGATAGTGTTCTGTGTTTCCTTTGAACAGTTTTGGTTTTCTTTTGATGTCGTATGTATTATTATTCTATTTCGATATGATATCATTGTGATTTACTTTTCCCTTCTTGGCAGGAAGTCGAAGGGGCTCACTAGTTTCGGTCTGTGGATACTTCTGGAATAAGTTGTTTACCTTGGGCATCACACTTTTAGATTCTAGACGAGATGCAGATTATGATCTCTTTGCTATGTTTAACGTTGTAGATAACCTCGTATCAGATTTGAATGTGTTTCTTTAAATTGTATGTTGAGATCCCATCAGCAGCCTGACGTTTCCAGTAATAAAAGAGATTTATATTTTGCTCGTTATTTCGTTTGGTAATTCTGCTCTAGTCTAGTTTGAGCTTACAAATAGGTTGGTCTTACTTTGCACACAAATTTTGCTCAAAGTCTAGCTCTAAGAAGAGTTGCCTTTAAATTCAATACAATGTCATTCAACTAGCATATTATGAACAAAATTCTTCTGACAATCCGATGATCTACATTTTATCCAAGCCACTAGGAAGAAAATATAAGGATCGTTTACTGCAAGTGTAAATTGAAAGACGAAACAATATACAACAGCATACTATATGATTAAGGCATAGAAGTGCAATCTCATTCGGCGCATTGTACTTCTCATGCCTTTTGCAAATGACCTTCCTTGAGTTCATGACAGATGAAGATATTACTATGCAAAACTCAATCTGCATCTCTTATTTCTGCTTCAACGTCAACAACTGAAGTAGAAGAATCCTTTCCTGTACACCAGAATACAAAATACATCATTCAGTGATCCTTTTAATATCCTTAAAAGGAGTGCTTTCATGGCCAGGGAACTAATCTTCATTAATCAATCTGCGAGAAATTATTGGTTTTCAAAAAGGTTTAGTTAAACCAAAATAGAAACTTATTCACTACCTTTTCCCTCCACGAGCAATGCTTTTGCCAATACAAATTTCATAAACTCTAATCTTGCAAAATGATCGAGTTCTTAATCACATCCCGTTCACTAAGATATACACACAAATCTTAAACTTCACTACAAGATGTGCAAGTTCGGACAAGATTGGATTCGTGTGAAGAGGATCTCAAGTCGATTTATGGTAAGCACAAACTTCAACCATTTGATATTTCAGCTTAGTTTGGACAAAATCTGTTGAAAATAACTCAAAAGTGGAATCTTGATAAATTTGGGTTTTATTGCCAAAGGAATTTCAACGTTTAGGTAAAAGTATCCCCACCATCTTCTTCTTCAGTCAATCTGATATTCGGAGGTAAAGAAGCAAACCTTTTCTTGTACGAGGAGAGAAATCACTGAATGCTTGATCAAATATTGAAGATTCATTGGAGAACTTCACTGGATCTGCTACAAACTTGTCGCCTACCACTACAAGTAGAAGAATGTTACTGTAACTTAGAAGAGAAGCACATACTAGAAAATACGTCTCTTATATGGTAAAATCATATTGTAACAGCTAACAATATTCAAGTCTCACAAGCTGACATTAGCTATATTACCAAATTGCTCGTTGTGTAACACCCAATATACCCCCACCTCTAAAAATACCGAACAAATTATGTCAAGAACAATAGCAATATATTCTACATAATCTTCACCTTTAATACAACAAAAAAAGAAAGAAAAGAAAAACGAGATGCAGAATCTTTGTAAAATATGGATATTACTAATCGTCTTACTCCACAGTAGATGTTCTCAGCATTGACTGTTACCTGAGAATGGCTGACTACAAAATGGACACAGCTGCAGCTCATCGTTCAATGTAGACCTGCAACAAGTAAAATGTGAATTAGCTAGCTAAAAGAACAAAGCAAATAAGTAGTTAAGTTTCAAAAATAATCTTTTCATAACAAAAACGAATATCAATATATCTTACTTGAATATGTGAAATTCATTTCCACAGTTTGGACACTGCACATACAACATCAGGAAACAAACAACTGCTTGAAGCATGTTATTAAAAAATATACAGATCATATACAACAGCTGCAATGATTTCACGGTCGACCTAGCATGTACGAATTAGGTTCAAAAAAGAAGAATATTGCCTAATATCAGAGAAAATCAAGTATTTGAACCATGGTTAAAGCATATATTTTGAAAGACAATCATGATGGAAAAATAAGTTGAATTCAAGAAGATACAAGAAGATAGTACCCACAAAAGGCAAACAATTTAAACATGCAAAATACTAGGAAACTTATGGAAGAAAAAATGTACAACAAATCATAAATTGATGTCAGTCAACAAGTGAAATGGATTACTGTTTACCTAAGACTTTGAAGAAGTAAATAATTTCTTTCCATGGCGGATTTGCCCTCAGAAAATAATAGGCTCAACTTCGCAAATTCATGAAAGAAGTCTTGGTGAATTATTTATATATGAAGCAAGCACCACAAATCACATATAGGCATGAATAAGGCATTGATGCTGTAAAGGTTGCTCTTGCTCATATGCACTTGATATAAGAATGCACCGATAACAATCTGAATTAAAGAGAAAACATATGAAATGTCTGAATCAACCAAAATTGCTCCTCTCGAAAACAGCTTCAAGAGTCGCTAGTTTTTCCAACATACACACAAGAACGAATATTACTTACGTCGCTTACTGCGTTAAAGCAAGTAACATAATACGAGAAGCGGCCATAAGCAAGAGATCTTGGCCAATTTGAAGGAACATTTAGCCCCCATATGGTTTAGCTAAAAATCAGACTTTTAGTAAATTTTGATAAAAGTTGATGAAATGTGTGGCTGATAAAAGTTGTAGGTCCATGAAATATATGGTCGAAAATAGTTTGAGAAAAAATAAGTTTTAGAATATGGGGGGCCAAACAGGGGCTTAATGTAGTAGAAATAGCTGAGTTTTGGAATGTTTGATCAAGTAAAGTAAACTGGAATTCATAACTAGTTCAATATCTTTATCCTGAGAGTTTCTTAAATAATCCACATTCATAGTGGTATAACAATAATAAAATCATTAAATTTGCTTATAGTATAAGCAGCAAATCCCCTTTCAAGTAAAAAAAGATGATTTTCGATTTAAAAATTGAGTTATAAGGACTAATGTTAAAGATCCTTACACTGCCTTGAACTATATCACGTCCAGCCCACCAGAGAAAAGCTCCCAGACCCACAATTGGTATGAGCACTGCGAGAATCTGGAACAAAGTATCAGCCATGTCAATATAAATAATTCAACGAGAGCAACTTTTTGACAATACGATTGCTGCTGTCATTCAGCAGAGCTACAAGGTGTACAGTGTTGTTAAATTAATCTGAAAGGCAAGAATCCTTTGAAATTGAACACAAGGATAAAATAGTCAAATAATGTAAACGCGAATAGATACTAGAAACAAGGGTTGTGCTAGATGTACACCCAATCCATTACCTAATGGATTACACCCTACACACATGGAGGGGAGCCCACGAATATTTTATTGTGTGTGGGCCCCCCTCCATGTGAGGGGGGTGTAATCCATTAGGTAATGGATTGTGTACATTTAGACTAATCCCTAGAAACAAGGGGAGCCCACGAATATTTTAAGTTGGTTTAGTCCATAGCAGTGCATCTGGATGCAATTTATGCATCCAGATAATCTAATGTTCCATACTTGTATATAAATAAAAAAATAAAAAAATTACAATTTTGATGGTAACAACACAAGATTTGAGGTGAAATCATATCCATGACAGTATCCAAAGCCAAATATCATATGCATTTGTATTAGGCAACAAAATGATACTAAGAACTCTATAGTTCACATTCATTTGCGTATGTAAAATTCTGATACAAGAAAAAAGAAACCATATCTGAGATAGAAAAGAAAGAGAGCAATACCCAAATGGACACAATTGCATCAAGAAGCCAACCCAATTGCCCAGTCATAGAGAGATAAGTCAACAGAATTGCCAAAGCAAGATTCCCCAGAACTCTGGCAGTTTCGCTGTTAACCTTCCCACCACCGCCCCCACCGCCGCCTCCTCCTTCCCCAATACCATTAAAGCCTTTATTGAATCTCACCACAACAGCCCTTCCCGTCTTCGATAAAATCCCATTTATACCCCTGCTCACTCCGAAGAACGATACTCTCTCCCTCAAAGCTCCTATCTTTAACCTGTCTTTGCGCAAAGATTCAATCTTTGTTCTCGAAAGAGAATAATAATTTATGGGTTGTGAAAATTTTAACTTAAATATTCTGTGTTTCGTGTTTAAATCATTGTAGAGAGGGTTTAAGGCTGAGAAATTGATGGAAAATTGTACAAATGATTGCATGACAGTGTTATTGTAGTTGAAGAAGTATAAATTCTTGTGTTTGTGTGTTGGAGATAGAGGACTCCATTTGATGGCTTTTAAAATAGGATAAAATCCAAGAAAAGATAAAATGAAAATTATGAAATAGACTTTTCTCTTGCTCTATTTCTCGAGTTAATACTCTAAATAGTCACTAATCTTTACCCAAAAGTTCATAGGAGGTCACCGAGCTTCAAAAATTTCCTAATTAGTCACTAAACTTTGTAAAAAGTTCCTAAAGGGTCATTGAACTTCAAAACTTTCCTAAATAGTCACTGAACGTTGTCAAAAGCTCCCAGGAGATCACCGAACTTTGCAAATTGGGACCCCATTACATCAATGATTCTGTGACCCCTTAGGAACTTTTTGTAAAGTTGAGTGACTATCTAGAGAAGTTTTGATATAGTGATCCCCTGGGAAATATTTGCAAAGTTCAGTGATTACTTAGGGAAGTTTTGAAATTTGATGACCTCCTGGGAATTTTAGGCAAAATTCAGTGACTATTTAGGGTATTAACCCCTATTTCTCCTACACAATTCTTAGCCCATGTTTAATACATAGTCCCTATTTGATACACATTAAAATTTTAATTTTCATTCTTCTATTCATTTTTAACTACATATTCTTCATCAATCTACTATTTCAAAATACATTCTACACAAAAAAAATGGGGTTAAAACAAGCCCCCAACGTTCACTCGAAAGCATTATAAAGTTTAATAACTTATAAAACATGGTGAATGAGTGACNAAGGTATTTTTGAGGTCAATTGAAATTACTTCATTGTTGATGAAATTTTTAACAAAATTTTTTTCTATACTTTATAAATTATTTAGACTTTGTTTGAGCCAAATTAAAATTTTCATTCTCATTTTTCTACTCATTTTCAATCACACATTCTTCAATAAAATAATATTTTTCATAATATCAATAATTTTTCTTATTTTTTAACCACATATTTCGCATCAAATCAATATTTAAAATACATTATTTATTCAATAATATCCGTTAAACACACTAGAGGTGGCAATTGAACCGAGAGCCGAGCCCGCTCGACTCGTTTTTTGACAAGCGGCTTGTGGATGAGCCAACGAGCTCACCCATGAACTTTCGACCTGCGAGTAACGAACCGAGCAGAAACCTTACAAACGAGCACATGCTCGTGGGTATATGGGCCGAGCTAAGCCTGCCACCACTAAAACACACTAAGAAGTTTTTTTCGTATATTTGTAAATCACTGGCCACGACCAACCTTAGTTTTAGAGTTTTTTTTTTAAAGAAAATTGTAAGCCTTATTTTTTCTTCTTATTGGATAATATTTGTGTATTGAACAATTAAAAAAGTCCAAAGGAAAAAATGAAAACAGGATTTGAATAAAGCAGTTGACATGCATTTATCTATTTTTTGGTGCCATTCTTTCTCGACCTTTTCAAAATTGGCGCAATTCGTGATTTTCCTACATTAATAAAAGA
>CAIGRQ010221526.1:0-15565 GCA_903798375.1 Fraxinus sp. D2006-0159 | reverse complement strand
GTCACCACAGCCGCCCCTCCTATAGGGGGCCGCCAAGTGTCCATTTTGTCAAAGTTTTTGTACACTATTTTGTACAAGTAGATTAATCGCTTTTTTTTTACTTTTCTTTATTCACATGGATCCCACTTATCGTGTGAGTATAAGTCAATAAGGGTGTCAAGTTTTTTCTGTCAAAGAAGTTTAATTAAAAAATTAAAAATAGTAACAATAATAATTGAACACGACTTTGTACTGGATGAAGCATGCTCATTTCAAAAGTTTAGCCCCTGTTTGAGCCAAATTATTGTAGAATGAGAATGAAAAATATAGCCGTTATTGGGACCAACACAAGAGATAGAAAATTTGAATTTAAATGTTGATGTGATGGATAACGATCATATTTTTCTCTTTAATAAGATAATAATGTAGATCAAACAGGCCTTTAAGCTTTCATACAAGATGGTTCAACAATTTATTCTTCCCATCATAATTTCTTGCTCAATTTTTTTTATTTTTATTTTTTTCATTTTTTCCTTCTTCGAATAAATAATTCCAACATACAATTAATTTTATGTAATGCCGATTGCCAGGAGGAATGGGTTGTTTGTGGAATTATTCACAAGAACACAGAAGTTCTCAGCAGAAGTAATCCAGGTGCAGAACTACCAAGAATGGACTCCTTTAAGGAACAATATTTCTTGGATAGCCCTACACTGCCTCCATTGATGGATGTTTCTTGTAGACCTAGTTCAATCTTTACAAGTGACGAAGAAGGCAAATTCATCAAAGACAATTCTCTCTCAGCAATTCCAGAGCCAAATCCCAATTCTTATAGTCAAATTAGTATTCCTAATTCAAATTTTCCGTGTCAAGTATCGTTAGATCTTCCTTTCCAGTACCAAGACAGGATCAGTTCAATGATGAAGACTTGTACAACCTTTCCCTTAAGAGAATTTGATCACACTGGTTTAAGAATTGTAGCACAGAACCAAGGAATACTGGATCCTGGAAGAACTGCTGAAAAGATGGAACAATTCTCTACGACAAATTCTATGGTTATTATTTCCCAAGACACGGCCCGACTTGGCATGGAAATGACCAATGAGATGAATACTGTGGCTTGGAAAGGAGACACTGAAAGAGAGAAGCCGTTTGATGACTTTGAGGGCCCTCCTTTCAGTCCCAATATTTCAAATTGGGATTACTTGTGGAGTTAACTGAGAAACAGAAATCTGCTGCCTGATTCTTAAATTACTCCACTCAGGATCCTATTCTCCCCCATTCATCGTATGAATGGAGTTGAAATCTTGGTATGTGTTCTATACATTTTTGTCTCGTAATATATGTACCAAATATGCATTAATCAAAGGGTTTGTAGTAGATCAATTTTAAAGAGACATTAGACAATTTATACTTTCTAGAACATTCTTATGTACATTCTCGCTCGCGGATACTAGGAAATCTCATGTTTGCTATCATTGTGGCTTGTATTCATCTAAATTCTTTAAAGGTCAAAGTGATATTTGGTCATTATTCAATTTCTTTTTCCTTCAGAAGTCCTTTATTGCCTTGGCTAAAAGGATAATTTCCAACCTTTTCAAAGTAAATATTATCTGTTAATTCAACTCATCATTACATCTATTGAATTTGAATTACAGAAAAATTACGAGTATGGAGATGAGAATACAGCAGAAAAAAAATCAAAAGGCTTGAGGTTCACCAGATCAAGAACATGATGCAGAAACTTATAACTAAATACATATGCTTGTTAATTCCAAACTTTTTCCTTGTTAATGATGATCGTTCATAAATGCTATTCTCAACATATAACATTCTTGTCGTCGTGTCTATTCTTTTCGAAGAAATTAAGGAGGGATACACACGAAGATTGTACAGATAAAGAGCATCTGCAACATGGCTGTTTCTTGGTAAATGCTATAACATTTTTGTGTTGAAAACAGGCACTATACGTGGCATACGCATTTTTTAAATAGTGGAGTTCACAGGTGCAACGTCTGTGATATGGCCTTCTCTCTTTCTCCCTGTACTGCTTCAGTACTGATATGCTTCCATTAATTATCTCTACCGCATCCATCTATGCTTCTCTCTATATCTGTATCTGTGTATGTGAAATTAAGGTTTGAAAGTTGTGCTTTAATCATATGAGATATTTAAGGGGAAGGAAGAGTCCATTCCATGCAGGAGACAAAATATTAGCCCAATCAAGAAAGTTAATTTGACCCTGAAGTCTTTGTTAATGCAGAAATTAACTAAATGTTTTGGACTTTGGCCTGGCCTGCTGACTGTAATTTTCAGTTTTCTGTTAAGCTAGCTAAGTCTATTCAAGAATACTTTTTATTTAATTTTTTGTCTTTTGTGTTGGCATTTTCTTTGTCTGATTTTGGCCATTGCATGAGAACAAATCTATGGTAAACTCTAGCAGTGACGTAAAGGACTCTTCCACATGAAATAAATAACATTTCTCGTTAAAATAGAAAAAAATCAAACGCTTTTACATTTCGTTGTTCAATTCTATTCACTATTACATACTACCGATGCTCTTACGGGCTTTAGCACTCTAGTCTACACAATTTGAGCAGGCTACAGGCCCCTAAGGTCAACCCAGAATAGCCGAAAAAGGCTTGGGCAAGCCAGCCAGCAGCATGGCCTGACTGTAGGTCTATGCAAGGACATGAACATGTATCATCCTTGTAGAACATTTTGACATCTTAACATCAACTTATGAGAAAATATATTAATGATCATATTTGGCATACAATACAAATTAACGAAGTCCAAAAGATTTTAATCATTGGGGACGACCTTTTTCCATGATGGGGTGCCTATAAAGTAAGAAAAGAATCAAACCAACTTCTTAACTGAAAACCTTGTACATTGTACTCGACTGTAAGTACAATCTACATGACAATCCTTAAATCACGTAACTAATCGTTAGCAACACAAGATCGATAAGAGATCATGGATGCTGATATTGAATATAAACAGTTCCATGAATCCTTTTCTTCCACTTCATCCAATCATTCCTCAAATGCTTATCAAAAATTCTAAATGTCGAAATCTTATTCTTATATACGCAGGTGATGAAATGAAAACACTTCTGGTGCAAGTACTACTTGAAATGATAAAAACATATTGAAAGAAGTCTCATCCTTCTGAACTCGACTTGAGAAAAAGGTTCGACATCCAACTTTGAGCATTGATCTAATCAAGTAGACGATGTCCAAATTTGAAATTAATTGAGTGTTTTATAGTTTAAACACGAGCCTTCACCTTCACATTTTATCTTAAGAAAAATGTTTTTGAGAGAGAGAAATTGCACTTCTTTGGAACCGTCAAAAAAAATTATCGACTTGACTAGAATGAAAAAGAATTAATTTTATTTTATCCCAAAGACTAAAAAACTAAAAATAACGTGCAAGGTTTATTTAAATACAAAATAGCTCCATTATTTAAAATCTGGGCATTTAATTCTATCTATCTTCATAATTCAATGGGAGAATTGAAGTTGAGGTTCCAAACCTTTTAAATTATTGATGATTATATCATTTTTGCATCCACGATCCCAAATATTTTGTCTCAGCGAGAGGATTAATGGACGAAATTAACAGTCAACACAATCAAATTTGAGTAAATAATTAAAAATAAAAAATAAAACGGAATTACCGTTCCCCGCCACTCACCCCACCCATTCAAACCAAAATCCATTCCGCCACCGCTACCGCTCTCTCCCTCCATCCTCGAGGATTATTCTTTCCAGTCAAATCTACGACAAGAAACCAATGGAACTACCAATAAATGACGCAGATCAAGAAAATCCCAAATTATGCCAAGATTTTTACTCTTCAATTGAGACACAAAGACCCAATTTGGAGAGATTGAAAGTGACCAAAGAGCGATATAGATAGCCTTTTGAGCATTCTCAGGTGGACAGATTTCAAAGCTTTCTTGGGGGCAAGGAATTAATTTAGAAGGTGTTGCTTCTTCTATGAGAATTCTGTCCAAAGACAAGCACTTGGCAATCCCGCATGTTTATGTGCTTGCTATACGGTACATCGATTTGGGTGAATTGAAGAAAAGAGGTTTGAAAGGTGTGATAACACTATTACTCTTTGAGCTTGTGGGCGCCCCTTGGATCATATCAGATTTTTCTTTTTTTTTTTTTCTTTTTTAATGCTGGAGGGCGGTGGCAGAGCCATTGGTTTCTCCCCAGAGGTTTGGCCAAAAGGAATATAATGGGAGGGAGCGGCGGCAACGGTGGTACGCGGGTAGCGGTGACGGATGGATTTTGGTTTGGTTGGTTGGGTTGGCGTGGGGTGGGGTTGGGTTGGGTTGGGTTGGGTGCTGTGGGAAGAAGATGAGCAGGAATTTCTTTTTATTTTTCTTAATTTTTAATTATTTTATTGGAATATAAAATTACAATTTCATCCTTTTAATTTTGGCCAAAATGTGGTCAATTTTTTTTTTTTTTTTGCTCCATTAACTGAGGAATGGACGGATTTAGTCCACATGTTCTCTAGCTGCAATCTATATGAAAGATTTGGGTCTGTAGATGTAAAAATAAAAAAATTATACGGTCTACGATTGATTAAAAGGTTTGGGACCCTAATTGCAACTCTCCTTTAATTCAATTAAAGCAGATTGTCAGCGAAAGACTGGGAAGGCTACAATAAAGAACTTTGTTGTGTGGACAGAATGTACACATAGATGGGGTTCAATTTTCTTTTGTCAATATTTAAAAAGGTTCAACCTCAACCTTGAGCCTTCCCCCATACTTCCCCGTCTTTAGAGCATCGTAAAGGATATAAATTATGAGATGTGCCTCAACAGGTCATGATACAAGAGCTGTCATATTGGTGTTCACAAATAATTCAATTCCAAATCTTGTTAGAGACATGAATTCAACCGTCACATTGCGACTGTCAACTCAATCGAGACAACCTCACTTTTCAAAAAACCATGTGAGATTTCTATAGAAATTCCGGAAAACTATTTCTGTACAAATGGTTTCATTCTACAATAATTGCGCAGAGTCCTCTAAGCCCCACCAATCACTTCTACTATGATATTTTAATATTGATGTCAAAAAGATAAAAAGATAAAAAAATCTTGCACACTCATCGCTCGTTTAAGTTAAAATTGGTGGTTTTTATAAAATGAATTTTACCCTTACCGATTACTGGTTCAAAAGAGGTTTGAACTCAGTCTACTTATTTTATTCTTACCATGTAGTTAAGCTCAAACCTCGAATTTGTCGGATTTTAAGATGAAACAAGTATTTTTAAGAGTTTGTTTGAACCCCATTTTGCAGTAATTCGTAAATATGATTTTTTGAAAATGTGTAGTTAAAAATTAAAAAAAAAAAGTTTTAGATTTATGTCTAAAATTATTTTATTAGAAGAATACGTGATCGTAAATGAATTTTTTAAAAAAAGAGTGAATTTCTTAAATAATGGAGCTCAAACAGAATTTTTATTTTTGGGAAATTAAAAACATCTATTCAACATGACAAAATATTCTAAAAAACTATTAAAATATATTTAAAAGTAATTCTTTAATATTTAAAATAATTTTTAACTTTCAAAAATTCAATCANAAATATATTTAAAAGTAATTTTTTAATATTAAAAATAGTTTTTAACTTTCAAAAATTCAATCAAACGACCCAAAAATGATGAAGGAATTAAATACTATAAGAATGTGTTTGATTGAAATGAAAATATCTCATAACAAAAGAAATTGTTTTCAGAAAACAAAAACGCACTTTCTCAACGAAAATATTTTTCTTAAAAAAAAGGAAAATTAGACATATTCTCAAATTTTAAATAATATTTTTCAATCAAAACACTCCAAAATAAAAAATTGGTTGAAAAATTGATATTTTCTATAAAAAATAAATAGAATCAACCACACACGCCTAATATCCCGCGTAGTCTACCGGCCACCCGGTTACGTGGACTCATGACACACGATTCAGAAAATTTCTCGGTTACTCCGATTCTTCTCTGGTCATACGTACCATTTATGACTCAACAATAAAAACCAATATAGATAATCCCCTAGAAGTTTCTCTCTCTCACACACTCAAACGCGCAGAGATCTCAGCCATGGCTTCGGGAGCAAAAATTAAGAAGGTGGGAACTGAAGGAGTCTCGTCGGAGAGTGGTGGCTCCGAGTCTGGATCTGAAGGAAGACCGGTCAATAATTTTGATAATAACAATATGACGAATGATGACAATGTTATTAGTGGTGGTGAGAAGTTTGAGTATTTTGGGTGGGTGTATCATCTAGGAGTCAATTCAATTGGGCATGAGTATTGCCACTTGCGGTTTCTCTTTATACGAGGAAAGTATGCGGAGATGTACAAAAGAGACCCCCATGATGATCCTTCTGCTGTATGTATCAATTCATTTTCATGAATTTTGTCTTTCATTTATTGATTGTGTGGTTATGTTGAGAAGAATATTGAAAATGTTTATAAAGAGCTGAAAATGTTGGTTATGATCAATGTCGAATTATGCTTGAACTTTAGGAGAGCTACTGAATTGGGTAATCTGGACAAGGGTCAACTTTATACCTTTCTGTAATGCATTTGAGCTTTCATCTTTTATCACCTCTAAATTGCTTGAGAAGAACATTGTTTCGTGCTTCATTCATCTTCAATCACCTATTGATTAACTGCCTACGCAATACATGTTAAAAAAAGAAGGAAAAATAATGCACATTAGAGAAGCTTGTTTGGAAGATTTTAGTAGCATCTGCAATATTCATCATCATGCATATGCTTTTAATGACTATGCTTTAGCTGTAGACGGTGGAGGACATACTATTTTATCGAGAATAGAATCTCAAGTGGAAAAACAAAGGAATAAATGTGCACACAAGCATTGATGGTCGTGTTTATTTGATTGTCATGCTATTGTGGTTAATACTTCTTTTAGTGTTTCTAATAACCAGGCCAGTTTCTTGGCACGTTGTGTGTTTCTATTCATTCACTCTAGAGCAAGCATAAATGAAATATCTGATTCAATAGTATTTTATTGCAGAAACCCATCCGTAGGGGTGTCGTGGGGCACACTCTTATGGTGGAAGAGTTAGGCCGTCGGAAGATTAATCTTAATGTAAGTCTTCTGCAATGCATTCGTCTATAAATAGTATTTGATGGAATCAAGACGTTATTTTTCCTGTACAAGTCATGTTGTATAGCATCGATTCACTATTCCCAGTTTTTATCTGATTTACTCCTGTTTTAGTATCATTTCGAGTAGTTGAGATGCCTGTGCTGCTTTGAAGATATCAAAATCTGATTTCTCTCTCAAATTTTATTTATTTGCAGGATTTTTATATACTAAGATTTTACAATCGGTTGGATGAGACAAAAAAGGGAGAAGTAAGTGGTAGTTTGATTCCATGAGCATTGTTTCCACCATTGTCCTCATCATCATTTGCATTTCATTTCCCAGTTTTGCTCAAGTGCATAGAATTGTGTTAGCTTATCATCTGCAAGATGATGAAACCCTTTTGAATATCTTGATATGTTTTTTGGTAAGTATATTTTCTTTTTAATGGAAAAGGAGACTGTAGTCTTTGGCGCCAAAAGATGAAATTAATACTTTTACAACAAATCCAACTGATTTTGATGCTATCATGAAAAAAGAATTAGATGAATTAGCCTGGAGTTCTGTATTTATGCATTTATCTGATAATGTGTTATGGGAGGTTAAGAAGACAAAACATGCAGTTGAATTATTGAAACAATTAGAATATATTCACCTCACAAGACTATTCTATATAAAGTTTACCTTCTAAAACAGTTTTTTCAGCTTTGAGGTAGACCCTAGCATTGATATTGAAGTGAATTTAGACAGATTTATTAGACTAATAAGAGACCTTGCTAATAGTGATGAAAAAATCTCTAAGGATCAGCAATATGTAGTTTTACTAAATTAAATTAGCCACTAGTGTAAAGATGTTAAAAATGTCATTTAATATGATAGAGACACATGAACCCCTGATATAAGAATTACTGCAATAAGAAATAAGAATTTGGAGCTCAAAACTGAAGCTAAAGAATGAACCCCTGATATAAGAATTAGTGCACTAAGAAATAAGGATTTGGAGCTCAAAACTGAAGCTAAAGAATACATCAGTGGTAAAACTTTTTAGCTATAGGAAAGAGTAAATCTAGAAATGGAAATTCCCATAAAAAGGACTGGAATAAGAACAAAAGTAATCAAAGAATAAGGCTAAGGGAAAGGTCAAAAGTAAAAGATATTTTAACCCTGAAGAAGAGGGTCACTTTATAAAGGATTGTCCTAAGAAGTTAGCAGACTTTAGAAATAAAATAGATGAAGTGTTTGTAGTTACATGTAGGCAGCCTATTCAAGCGTAGATTCTTGACTCAGGTTACACAAGTCAAACATTTCTTTTCGGGACTGAAATGCATATGAAACAGATATCATAAAACTTGGTTCATCTCGAAATTACAAAATCATTTTTCTGATAGCTTCCTACTTCTGTTGTCCATAGAGCAGAGCCACACTAAAGATTTCCACGAAAGAATGAATTTCTAAAACATGAAATCAAGATCTGAGATCTATGTTAAAGCTCCAAGAAACAAATCAGTTTAGATTGGCTAAAGTGCATATGGGCTTTTGCTCAATGTGCAAACTTTATGGTGCGTGTGTATTATTTTTCGGAAGGATCATGGAGTCAAATTTACTCACACTGAACAAGTTTTGTTATTGTTACAAGATTGCTTGTGAAACGGCTGGTGACGCTCGAAAATGGATGGAAGCATTTGATCATGCAAAGCAACAGGTACAAGAGAAAAAGGACTAGTAGTTTGTCTTATAGTTTTACAATTTTTGTGCATGATGCTGCAAGATTGTTGGTTTCATTCTTATTTGATGAATTTGGTTCATTTGACATGTCTAAGCATCATTAAGTTACAGTTACATTAATATGCACTGCATCCTGCTCCCAAAAAAAATGAATTGACGGTGCTTTGTATAGATTAAGTATTCGATCGTGCCAATTCATGGATATTTATAAAAAATGATGATTTTATATTGGAACTATGAATTTTTTTCTCCTTTTGCAACACATGTCGGTCACAAAATGATTAAGATCAATTTGTAGTTGCCATATGTTTCCTATTAAACCATTTAATTTGCACAATCATACCATTGTCATTCTAGAATGTAATCCTTAACCCGATTCCCAAGTTTCCATGTTTAAACAAAGGGATGATCAGGTGAATTTTCTATTCTATTTTCCTTGGCTTTTATTTCTCATGGTTCATTGTTTTACTGTAGGCAGCATATGAGCTTCTAAGAGGTGGTAGTGCAAGAAACAAGCTGAACATGGAGGATGAGTATGTTTGACTCTCTCAGTAAATGGAAATCTTACTCTGTTGAAAAGAGAATGTTGATTCTCTTTTTTCCCCTTTTAGGAAGTTATTGCATTATACATATCTTTCGTAAATAATGAACTTCGAATTCATCTCATGCCCCTTTGTTTCTCATCTCAGAAGAAAACATGAAAGGTTGAAATATAGAGAAATGAGTGAATTAAAGGGAAAGATTGATCTACTTGACACGATACTCAGATTTGTTACTGAAGTGCTGCAAATGTGTTCCATATGTAGGCTATGCTATTGAGAAATTGTGAAAATGCCATTTTAAATTGTGAAATTCCACGTGTAGTTAGTTCACATTCATGCTTACTATTGGACTCAAAATATTTTTATGCACACTAAGATTATTTTTCTTTTTGGAAGGATTAACCTTGTAAAACATCGGCCAAGAGTACGAAGATATGCCCGTGGTTTGAAAAAGCTAATAAGGATAGGTCAAGGTTAGGTTCCTTTATGATATTTATTACGCTTGATAATCTTGCTATTGGCTTTTTGTCTGTATTAAGATACCTTAATGACTCTTTTCTATTTACTGTTTTGTCATCTTTTTTATGGCTAAGCTCAATTACATTTCAAGGAATATTTCTTACACAACTGAAATGTAGGAAAAAAAATATTGGTAATAATTTTTATTTATTTTTATATGGGTTTTGGCTTTTACTATTATATCATGTCAAGTAGATTCTTATGGCTTGTCTTTTAACAATAAGTAGGTGTGGTGAGTAGGGATTTGTAAACTAGTTGCTTCACCATGTATACAAATCAAATATGTAATATGTTCGTCCTGGTCCATGTATTGACATATGTGCATGTGTGTTTTGTGTACCTGTGAGTGTGTACTTGTAAATATGCATGAGAAGAGATCATTGAGTTCTATCCCGTGTGAAGGAAATAGTTTTTCTAAACCAGGGGCATGGTATTGCTCTTAATAAATTTCTTGTTCTGGTGGTGAGAATTAGAGGGCATGGATAAGCTCATGAGAACTTATGTTACAGGTGTTGATTTTAGTGAGGACGCCTCTACATTTCCTTGAATACTTTTCAGATATAATAAAATTTTGTTTCTGTGAATTGTCCAAATCTGGGTGATTATATCTGTTTATTAACATCCAAATTCTTGCACTTAAAGCAACGACCAGCAATTCCAGATATATTTATTAATATGAACACACATATACATTGCTTTTTATTTGCTGGTAATGTGTTATAATAGGCCCAGAAATGCTTTTGCGCCGGTCTTCAAGCTTGGGTGCTGGTGGTAGACCGGATGCATATTTTGATGCAGATAGCGGAGATGTAGTTGAAGGACATCAATGGAAATGTGTTCGTACAATGGGTGGTATTTCTTCTTCTTTTTTCTTTTTTCCCCATTTACTCTGACATTGTCAACGATTATCTGTTTTATACTTGTAGATTTTTCTGATCATTCTTGATTTCTAACTATTCCCAAGTTTCTCGTTTACCTTGTGCAACACATTGCTTTCATCTTATTAATAGCAGAAATTATTGAAACCTTTCTAGTTCACAACTTCACAATATAAAGTTAGTCCTTGACTTATACTGCTAATGGTTAATGCCTAGATTCTTTGAGGGATTCTTTCTGTTTTTGTCAAATATGCATACTTAGTTGTATCATAATTGAAGTAAGCGCTAACATGACCGTGGTAACTATAACCCTCGATCCTCTATTTTAGCATTATGCCAGTCCAAAGGTTTGCCATGCAAACCACTTAAATCATGTTGGTGAAGCTTCTTTTCTGTAATCATATGGCTGAAGCCTGAAGGTCCACATTATATTATCTTTTTTCCAACCTGGCGGTATGTTTGGCAGTCAATGTTGATCTTGCTCTTAGATTCTTTTGTGTTATTCATTGTTTTCTGTCTGTTTGGATGACTAGACATGTGGATTTTTGGTCACTGAGTTTTGTGAATATTCTTGGGAAAACTTGGTAGATAACTTATAAGAGGAAAGAGGATTGATACCTTGGATATGCCACTTTTTTATTAAGTAAAGGGACCGGTCAGAGTTGCAAATAGTGTATAATATGCAGAGGCAGCATATATCATGTAACTGTACTTCTCACCTTTACTGGTGAGCAGCTGATCTGGTGGGTGTTTCACTGCTTGATTCAGTAATCTCGTTGGGAAAGCATTTGAAGTTATGATGAAAAGCATAAGCTCCAAATGTTCAGCTTCAGTTCTTTGCTCTATCCTCTCAAGTACATATCGCATATACTGGAGTTCCTTATCTTGTTAGGTATTACTAAATTTGGTTAGAAGTGTCTGTTTAGAGGCAGGGATGGAGTTTAAAATCTTGATTTAAAGAAGCTCCTTGTTCTACCTCAGCTTTGTTCTCTCTTTAAGAAGTTAAGCTATTATAGCTCAAGAGGTGGGAGGGAAGATGCATAAACTGGAAGGGTTTTAAAACTGATGCAATCAAAAACCATAGATACTAGAATCTATCAGTTTTGACTGGTAAAAATAGAAAAAGTCTCAATGGAATGTTGATGGTTTGCTGCTGAACTTGAGAGTGAAACATGTGTATAACTCAGTTATATTAACTCTAATAACTCTATATGAACTAATAAGACCAGTACATATAAGTTCCTCAGCCTAAATACTACTGTGGTAATGAAAATAGGATTCTAAATCTTGATTGAAGAAAAGAAGAAAAGCACGCAAGTAAATTCTCAAAAAACCTGGGCAAGCAGATTTACAACTCCTTAACTAACTTCGATAGTATCTAATAAAATAAAGATGCTTGGACCTTTTGCTCAAATTCGTGCCTAACTAACTTGAAATTTGTTTGTCATTCTTGTAGTTCAAGACACTTGGGACTTTTTGCTCAAAATGTATTCTGATGAATTGAATTGAACTGTATTTGAAATCTGCATGATTTGTCGACTATGGTATAGACAACAGGTGTTCGGTTGACGCGTTTGTGAAATTGGGAAGGGCTATATAATTTCTGGATGCAGAGATTTGATGTCTTGTATTGCTTATACATTGCCCATTGCATGTACACTAGGTTTTTCTTTTTCCCCTTGCAGGATAATACTGTCCAAGAAGTCTAACATAGTCAGCTTTTGGTTCCTCTGATTTTGTAGAGCTTGTCTAATTTGTGGGATGAAAAAAATGAGGCATGTCTCTTGAGGTTTGACAACATGGAAATAGAGGCTCCTCAAACCTAAGTTCTGACTTTAGTGATGCTGAATGTCAAGCATTGTCTACTAGATTACCGATGATTGTCTAATTGCAAACAAGTACTTTGTTCTTTTAGTGAGTCAGTATAAAGTAGTGCATTGTACCACCAATGGGACCCAAACTTAGAATATCACCTGCATTTTCCAGGCTCAGGTTGGACTTAGCTGACGACGATAACAAAAAGGTGTGATAGTAATTTTGAACTACAATTAGTAAAATCTATAAAAGCTGAGGAGCAATTTACTGGATAAAGTAGCCCTAGAGAAATGGCAGTATTGTTTTTATGTATTTAAAGAATGTTTACTTATTTAGAAAAATGTGTAATGTATCTTTTTTTTCTGGACCCTTTGGATTTCAGGTGTGAGGATTTTTGAAGATGTCTCCAACTCTAAGGTATCCGCCATTAAGGACAGTCATGAAATTGTGCTTAATTAAATGAATAACTAGATATGGCTCAAAAATCAAGTATGACTTATATTTTTGCTATTCCTTTTAAGTGCGTTTCTGTGCCAAACTGTATGTATGCTCACCTATTAGATTGCTCATTTTTGAGTCTTGCTCTCATGGTGTTATATACATCATCTAGTACTGCTATCGCACGTGGAATGATATTGATCGTGGGTGCTTTATTGTATGTTGATACTGAATGAAGTATCACCAACAGTTGGAGATCCACATTTTAATACTAGTTTTGTAGGTTGCTGTCAAATAAATTCACTTTATTGGCATCTTGTAATGTTTGTTTGTTTGTTTGCGATGGGTCTTTTAAATTCCAATCGCTTCAAACAGACTGATAACTTTACAAATTATCGAAGTTTTTTCTTTATAATGGATTACCCCCCCACCCTTTTTTTTTTCTTTTTTGTAGAGTGGTAAAGGCATCTTGGTCAAAGCTGTCGGTGTTGTTGATGCGAATGCAGATACTGTATTTGAAATTGTGTTGAGTCTTGATCAAAATAAGAGATACGAGTAATTGACTCAAAACTTTCTTCATGGTACGTGCTTGTTCCTACGAAGTCCATCTAACCGTACTTTTACAGGTGGGATACAATAACAGGTGACTTGGAAATGCTTGATTCTGTAAATGGACACTATGATGTTGTGTATGGTACATTTAATCCAAGATATTTGACTTGGTAAGTTGACTTTTCATTTGTTTTCTATACGATTTCTTTAATTTCTGTTGCTAAAGCATGCTTTAGCATTCAAGTAACTAGTCATGTAGGTAACTTCCGACTGTTCTAGCTTTAATGCCCCTATTAGAGTAAGGCATACTTGCTAAACTAGATTCACTCGATCTTTTCTCCAGCAATTAACCATTTTATGTAAGAAAAGACTTATCAGGGTTTCCTTCATATTATTTTATGTTTGTAAGTGCTGGTGTAGTAATTGATTTCAGTGCTTTAAGTCCATTCTCAATTTCCTAACCTCACTTTCCAAAAGGAACCCTGACATTTTGTAGTTGGCCAAACCACGTAATCCTTTCATTGCCATGTATATCTCAGTAAAGTCTTTCAGTGGCGTGTTTCTATTCTCTTCTGTATTAGCAGAAAATGTGACAGGATCCGTATGTGTGTTTTTGCATTTGGTCATGTTTTCTTCTTTTATTGGTGGCAATTCACATGTGTTTATATGTTTTGAGAGTGAATAATGAATATGCAACTAATGTCATGGCTCCCCCTCGAGCGCAACCATAACTGGGACGAGTGAATGCAATTTCCAGATTACATGGTTTACCATTTTGGTTGAGGTTACATTGTTTTTCCAATATTCATCTCTCCACTGCCCAAATAGACTTGAGTTCAGCATCTAACGGTTACTTTGTTTTCACTGTAGCATTATTCCACATCCATTTATGTAAGAAGAGAAACAATATACACCTATCTAGTTTCAGATATACTATTTGCGATTACCACACAGATTTTTTTATGCAGGTGGCAGACAAAAAGAGATTTTATTTTTTCAAGGCAATGGTTTCGAGGACAAGATGGAACATATAGTAAGCGACTGCAGTTACTTTTTCTATTTTAGCTACAGGTTCCATAGTTTTGTTGGTTTCTGTGTGCTTTCATCCAGTCATCTTTCTTTGATGTGCATGAACTGTGCTAATCATGTATTAAAACATGAATATGGCTTGTAAACAAGACGAATCTCACTGTTGAATGCTTTATGTTTAGAAGTGATTAATTTCTTGGTTCAGGTAATGATGTTGAAATGAGACGAAAGAAACAAGAGCGAAAGGGATTAGGAATAATATGAACATTGTCGAAAGATTCTGAGATTGAAGTTTTAAGTGTCCTGGAGCTGTGAACTGTGACTTGAAATTATAACTTTGCTTTATCAGAACCTTTCACATTTCCGTTAATGAATCTTTTGTAGAGTTATATTAAGCCTGTCAAAAATTGAATTAATATCGAGTTATAAGGATGATAGAATCTGCTTATAAAGCATGACAAAAGCATTCAGGAACCTAGATTAAAAGAGGATGTTGGAAGAATGAAAGACAACAAATTAAGAAATTTTATGCTGACCTCTCTGTGTTTTATCAGTTCTGAAGTTAAGATACCCAAGTTTATGTCTCAATTTTATAGTCAACTGATTGATAGAGAAATAATATTTTGGTCACTTCATCATTTTAAAATTTACTTTGCCCTTCCCCCATGTGTACTTCAATAGTTGTCAATTTTAATTTGATGGATGATAAAATAAGTCAGCTACTTTCCAGTGTAAGAACCTACTGAAAATTAATTATCCAAGATTCTTACTGGATACTACTAGTTTTAGTTTTATCACGTGTTTGATATTCAGAGTAACTGTGTCTTTTTTTTTTTTTTTTTTTTTTTTTATAGTAAAACCCTTGGAAGGGGGGAGGGAGGGGTTCACTTGTTGGAGTATTTATCGGTTTTGCTGGAAATTTGTTTGAATTTGGAGTTAAAAGGTAACAAAA
>CAIGRQ010221522.1:0-25198 GCA_903798375.1 Fraxinus sp. D2006-0159 | reverse complement strand
TACTTTTAATGTTTAATACTACATATTAATGCTTGGATGGTATAGCAAGGTATCTTGTGAGTGGATGGACTTCTCCAGTGTTATGAAGAATTAAATGTGCCTACATTTTTCTCAGATGTCGTTAGTACCTTATTTTTTAAGAAAATTCAGAATTACTTATTTATTTTGCAAAATCACTTTTTATAAAAAATTATTACAAAGTCTCCTAATTAATATTCAACGTCTAAACGGTTTGGTGCTAAAATTGAGGGATTCCCTTGTTATCTTTTCATATATTGTTGTGGGCGTTGCTCATGTAATTTCTGAAAATCCTTATTAAATAAAAATTATCTTAATATCCATAATGGTGGACGGTAGAAGCGGATCCCTGATCCCACATCCAGGGCCGATTTTGCATAGAGGGGAGTGAGGCTCGCGCCTCGGGCCCAACATTGGAGAGGGTCTTACAGGTTGTGGTATATTTGCGCCATTCTATCTGTTTTGCATGCATTCTACCATTTTGGGGCCTAATTTATGAAATTTGCCTCAGATCCCCAAAATCACAGAACCGGCCCTGCCCACATCGTCGTGGTAGTACAGCTCGTAACTTGTCTACCTCGTTGTCTATCCCTTCTCTTCCTCTTTATTACTGGCTTGGGTTTCAGCGGGGTATGTAGTGGAAACTTCAATTTGTAATAAGCTTCTATGTAACTTCGAAAAAGTAAAACATGAGCCATCGTCAGTACATGAAAAACATCTCTCAAGCCAAAACCTATTAATTTCACTTGCGATCAAGATGAAACTTCGATGCAACTTTGGTAACGCGTGATTTTTGGATGATTTAGTTTTTCAATAGATTTGCTACATTTTTTCCAAATCTAAAATTGTTATTTTTGAAAAATAGTAACTTTTCTTAAAATTGGTCAAACATGTTTTTATTTACAAATTTTGAATATGCCAAAAACATCGGGACAATATTATGCAATACATTACACACATGGAGTAAAACAAAAACAAATTGAAAATAATTGAGGTTTGGCCTTTTTCGTTAGCTAAAGGCTGATTGTACGTCGGTGAAGCTTCCATTCATGTGGAAAAAGACAGGTGAATGGCTTTTTAATATCATACTATTCATGTTGTCGTAATGTCGTTTTCAATTATTTTTCTTTTTAATTATGAGGGTGTTTAGCAGAGATTAAAATAAGATTAAAATTGAAAAGTTAGTCGTTATTGTTGATTTTTATTAGACGAGTAAAATCCAATAATTGCTATATTTTCAATTTTAATTGGAACCGAACAGCCCCTATAAGTCGTCACTTCACTCACTTTCAACACTTGCTACTCTGTCATTTAATTGTCATTACTTAATAATCACGTGATTGGAGATGTTAAAATATGTTTTGGAGTAGGCTGATCACAAATCTAAATGAATTTACATTTAGTAAAATTAAATTAAAGTTTTTTTTTTTTTTTTGATAAATACGCGAATGGTGACGATCATTTGAAAAATACGGATATTGATGGTGGTGGTGAGTGCGTTCAAGTAAAATCCATAGGTTAATGATGACGCGTAACGTAACCGGGATCATCCGGTCACTATCCCCCACCGACACCCTTTACCGGTCAGCCATTCACACAACAAACTCTCCCGCACTCCGTTACCACCTTCCCATCATTGCACCTATACATACACATCCTCGTAGAGATATATACAGAGAGAGTGACTTATCTACTTCTCATTTTCAGTTTATCTGGAGGTATTTGGCATTTGAACCTTCTGCAATCTCTCGAGTTCGATGCGCTGCAGAAAAGCTTCGGTAAATTCTAAATATACCTTTTACTGTTCTTCTTTTTTGCAAATCGCTACTTTCAATGCAAATATTTGGACTAGATTCTGCTTTACATTGTCGTTTTTATTGATTTTCTGAGGATTCTTAATTTTTTAATGCTTAGATCTCGTAGCTTTTTTTACTGGATGTTTCGATATTAATGCCCATTTTTCATGAAATTTTTTGGACTTTGGAGTGAATGTTTGTTTTTGCTTTTATGAATAATTGGTTGATTATTGGTAGTTGATTTTTCGAATTTTTTGTATTGCATTTGACGGTTATTTTCCCTATTATGTAACCGTCTCATGTATGTCCTGGATTTGTGGCTCTTTTCAACTGAAAATTATTGCTGAATTGTTGCAATTTTCTTCTCAATCTATGCGTGCATGTTTGTGTCATAACAAGTTTTTGTATATGCACCACCTGATGATATTCAGTTTTTCAGTATTTGAGTTTGGTATTGCTGGGCGTAGTCTCCGTGATTTTGTTTTGGAAACTGGATTTCAATTTTGGTTAGTTCTATAGTCTTTAGAGGTTAACTAGAATTAAAATTGAAGTTTTGAATGTGTTAACAATGAAAAATGATCAACGATGCATTCTCCAAAATATACAAAAGCGAAAATAAGAATTGATAATGAAATCACTAAATGCATAATGTTAATCCGAGCTTATCCTGAATTGATGCTTACTCTGGTGAAAATGAAAAACTGGATTATGATATCCTCTTTGTGGAACACCAGTAAGGGGGTGAACGAGCTCAAATGGTAGGCTCTCAATGAACATTTTTCTTTTCTTTACTTTCTTTCTTTGCGGGATTAAGGATAAGTTCCTTTGCTCATTTTCTGAGTTGCTGTTATGAGATTGTAAATGATTTATTAAATTGTGCTATCTCATTGTACCACCTTACTCATATTCCAGTAAAATATTTTCTCATAGAACCTTTTTGTAATAAAGATGAAAAATTCACGGTACATTTTTCTCTAGCATGAATTACTGGGGATAAATTAATTGCATGAAGAGTGATTGAAATGTATTTATACATGTTAATGTTATTTTAACAAGCATAAGGACTCAATAAACCTATGGTAGGAGTCTAGTTCAGCTTCAGTTTGTGATTCAGCATGTATACCGCAGTATTATCATTGGCCTTACCTGTAGTTCCTATTTTACTTAGTGGAAGCCTGCCCTCTGCAATTTATGCAGCGCATTTAAGGCCAACCTTAAGGCAATTGAGTTCTTAATCCTATTCCACATCTGATAATTGAGTAGCTGAGAATGGAAGTATGACTTCTGACTTCATGGATAGTTGGTGCAGTCTTGTTATAGATTTATGTGGTTGTCATTTGTGCTTTTCTCACTAATTTAGTCTCTCTCTGAAAATGCAGTGAAAGAAGGGAAAAGAAATTAAACATGAAGGAGACTGACAAGAAGAGGAGTTCAAACAATAAACAAGGAAAACGTCCTTTGAAGTCCGAAAACTGTGGGAAAAACTTGAAGGTGAAAGAGATTGATGTTAAAGCTTCAGCCGGTAAACAAAAGTCCAATATATTAGTAAGTGATTCAAACGTGGGATCAGAATCCTCTGAAGTTTATAACAATATGGTTATAGATTATGTGGATGATGTCTACAGGTCTGAGGAAGCATTAGACGATTCAAAAACACTTAAAATGGTTGAGAAAGAAATCGAAAAATTGAATGATCATTCTAGTGATTTGGATAGTGAACCTAGGGAGAGGACTGCAGAAGAATCTGATCCTGGGACAAACAGTGATTCAGTTTCATCTCGAGGGGATCCTCTAATGGCTGATGAGAAGCTAGAAAAGGCTTTAAGAGTTCACGAAAAGCTTGCAAAAAATGAATCGTCTGACAGTTCTCATGCACCAAGGGTGAAATTTGACCAGAAAACAAATAGTTTACAGATCAAAGCTTCAAAAGCCACACCAAAGAAAGCCACAAAACCCAACAAAGGGCCTTCTAAGTCGACAATAAAAAATTCAACTGATAACTCAAGAACTATGAAAGTCCATCCAAAACCTTTATCAGAGATCTCTGAGAGAGTTGACGACAAAGCTGTTGAGGAGGTAATGGAAGAAGATATCTTGAATGAGGTTTCAAATGGTGCTCATAGTGTCTGCAGTGATTACGAACTAGTTAGTAACGAGGAAAATGGTGAGAATGAATACAGGGCTGCTGTAGATCAGAAGATTGAGGAAATGGAGAATAGGATTGAGAAACTGGAAGAGGAACTGAAAGAGGTTGCTGTCCTAGAAATTTCACTCTATTCTGTTGTACCTGAGCATGGTAACTCTGCACACAAGGTGCACACACCTGCAAGGCGCCTTTCTAGACTCTATATCCATGCATGCAAGTATTGGTCTCAAGTAAAGCGAGCTACCATTGCTAGAAACACAGTATCTGGGCTTGTTTTAGTTGCCAAGTCATGCGGCAACGATGTTTCAAGGTGTGTAATAGAAGCTTCTTTTATTTGACAAGTTGTGAAATTTATTGCAGGCTGACTACTATATTTTCCTACAATTTGTACTAGGTTAACATTTTGGTTGTCAAACACTGTTGCTCTAAGAGAAATTCTATCTCAAACATTTGGGAGTACATGTCTCTCCAGTTCCCTTACAAAGATGGTCGAGCCAAATGAAGGAGGAAAGAAAAGCGATCCAAAGTCTCCATCTTTCATCGGGAAAAATAACTCTGGAAGTAGACATCCCAGTAAGCAGGGTTTCCTACAGTTTGTTGACGATTGGCAAGAAACAAGAACCCTTACTGCTGCCCTGGAGAAAGTCGAGTCCTGGATATTCTCAAGGATAGTTGAGTCAATATGGTGGCAGGTAATTTGTACATATGATCATTTTATTGTATTTATTTGATGCACAAGGATATGCAGTTACTTGTATTAGTCTCGTGTTGAACTTTAGACATATTTGTAATGTACTAGAACGAAGCATCACACCTTGACTTTCATATCGGATTGTCTTTATAAATATTGCTATGCTACTCGTGGTCATGTATACAGCTTGCAAAATGTTTTAAACTTGTCATTGGAAACAGCTTTATGCTCATCCTCTTGACAATAATTTCTTTTGGCTTCAGACTCTGACTCCTAATATGCAATCTCCCACTGACTGCTGCACAACAAACAAAGCAGTTGGTAGGTTACACGGGCCGGCCTTAGGTGACCAGCAGCAAGGCAACTTTTCTATTAACCTGTGGAGAAATGCATTTCATGATGCTTTCAAAAGACTTTGTCCTATTCGATCAGGGGGGCATGAATGTGGTTGCTTGCCTGTTTTGGCAAGGAAGGTTTGTAAATTTGATGTCATTATTGATCACTTGTAGCCTCCTCTCTCACTTGCTCTTTCTTCTCTCTATCTCCGTCCTCTGCATGTGTGTTTTTGTGTGGGGGATTGTTAGCATGTAAAATGAAATTTGATATTGAAAAGCTCAACATAGGAGCACTTGAATATATATTGCAGCTGCATCTGACATATCTCTACATTTATTATCTCTAATAGGTGATGGAACAATGTGTTGGGAGGCTAGACGTAGCCATGTTCAATGCCATTCTCCGTGAGTCCGCCCAAGAGATCCCAACCGATCCTATCTCCGATCCTATAGTTGACTCCAAGGTTTTGCCTATCCCTGCTGGAGACTTGAGTTTTGGGTCTGGTGCACAGCTTAAAAATTCTGTAAGTACATGGACCTAATTTGTAAGATTCATCCAGCCTGCTCAAGAGAACTCGTCTGCATATGACTGGCATGCAAGTTTTTGTTTTTCCCTGAAAAGCAGTGCGCATCATAAGTCAACTGCAATATCGAATTTACCATTCAAATGCCATCGTTATTATATGACCGAATTGTGGGAGGCTCTGTGCACCTTGTCAATTGTGTTGCTAACATTTTTGGGGTTATCCAGGATTTTTTAAAAATTCTTGCTGTATATTCCTGTCCAAGACCTATAATCATCACACATTATTATTTCATCCTCAATAAATGATAACCAGCTAAACCTTTTAGGTTGGCAATTGGGCAAGATGGTTGACAAATTCGCTTGGCATGGATGCTGATGGTTCTGTGCTAGATGGGAAGAACAGCAGTGAGGATGATGACAGGAGGGGTAATCATGAACCTAAATGCTTCCCTCTTCTAAACGCTTTGAGTGATCTTCTAATGCTCCCAAAAGACATGCTTATGGATGGATCGATCAGAATGGAGGTCCACTATATGACCATTTTTTTAATCTATGTTTTGCTGAAGTGCTTCGTTTCTTCTTTATGGACCACATATTCATGTACATCTTTGTCTACAGGTGTGTCCATCAATCAGTCTTTCGTTAGTCAAGCGAATATTGTGCAACTTCACTCCAGATGAGTTCTGCCCTGATCCTGTCCCTGGTGTTGTGTTAGAGGCACTTAATGCTGAGGTACGTGGGATTCAATTACAGACCAAAAAATAAAACAGAGTTATTTTTGAAAGAAGTTTCAATATCAGTCTAAAATGTATACTTTCTAAATAGTTGTGTACATTATGGTAAATAATTCAATGCTTGAGATATAACTAGAAGCCTTAAGAATTACCTGTTCTCCGAAAATAGTTAATTATTGAAATGTGTTTGAGCTATTTCATCCAAGAGTTTAAGCTATTAGAGGCAACATCAGGCCGAATTAATATATAATTCTACATTAAATTTTGATAAACCTGTAGTGTCGAGACTTAAATTTATGGCGTCTGGCTACCAAGATACCTTAAAAATGAATGTAGCAGAAATGAGATTATAAGAAATAAGTGGAGGTGGCACAAATTGAGAAAAAGACCCCGTTAATAAGAGTGACATGATATCGGTAAAACAAGTGAGGCAGGGGTAGACCAAAACTAACATGACTAGTGGTTGCTAAAGATGAAACAGAGTGAAGAAAAAGATTCATGTAGCCATTCTCAAATTATTTGAATTTTCCTCTTCCATTTTGTATTTGCAGTGTATTATAGAACGGAGATTGTCAGCAGAATCCGGCAGCAGCTTCCCTTACACTGCTGCTCCCGTCGTGTACACACCACCTTCCTCTTTCGATGTTGCAGAAAAAATTTGCGAGGGTGGAGGAATATCTCAGTTGTCCCCAAGGGCATCTTTTATACAGAGGAAGGGATACACAAGTGATGAAGAACTTGACGAATTGGAGTCTTGTCTAACATCTGTTATCATCAAAATGCCGTCATCTCCAACTACTTTATCGAATGGAAATGGAAATCACCACGATCAATCAGAAAATATCGGTGCCAATGCTAGGTACAAACTCCTTCGTGAGGTCTGGATGGTAACATAAGGCTAATAGTTGCGCGAACGGTGTAGTTACTTTGATGCATTTTGTATTTAAAGCACGGTAAATATGAAAAACAAAACAGCTTTATACGGAAAACTATACTCATTTGCTATTTTGTATACTTGAGTCCACACACGGTTAATTGTATCGTTTTTTTATTTATTTTTTACTTGTTAGGGAATAAGTACCTCTTAACGGTCAAGATTTGGAACTTATTCTTAATCCTGTAGATTGCTTGGCAACTCCTTAAACCCAAAATGACCTGGAATGGATCTGGTAAAATATTCATAATGCTCAAAGTATATCGATTTTCTTGCCTAATGCTGAATTAGTTCTTTTAGTCCCGTTTGATACCGATTAAAATCGGATTAAAATTGAAAATATAGCCGTTATTGGCAATAACGGCTATATTTTTAATTTTAATCTAACGGCTATATTTTTAATTTTAATCTGATTTTAATTTCTACCAAACGGGCTCTTAATATTTCTTTGATTAATTTTCATTTCTTTTTTGTGTTTTCCGTGTAATTATTACCCTATTCATATTCATATTGCAGTTCCCCATTTTTTTTATTTTTTTTCCTTCCTTCCTCTGCAATAAAGCTCTCCATTTCTGAAGAGACCCCTTCATAATCATATTATGTTCTTTTTCTTTACTTAACTGGACCGTGATTTTTTTTTCTTAATCTTAACCTACTATATTTATATTAGTTATTAATATAGAAACTAAAATCCTTTATATTCTATGGAATTTTCCATTTGTTTGATGGAATCTTAAATTTTTCAGGAAAATCAAATTCGAATAGTAGACTATTTTTGGAATTACGCAAGTACATACCGGTCAAATAAGTTATAAATTAAAATTTTGTTCATGTATTCAACAAGGCTACATTCAAATTTTATATACAACTAGTCAACTAGCATATATCGCATTGTTGCATGTCTTTTTTTTTTTTTTATATCTTCCTCTGCAATAAATCTTTCCATTTCCTAAGATATCTCCAACATGGAAAATGAATCCTTTCCATTTTCTCAGATTCAATTTTCCATTCATGCAACGTTCCCATTCACCATAAATAAATAAGCTTACTGGTTTTCTCTCGAAAGCATGAGCCGGTTTTCATGGATAAATACACTTGTACACTATTCGAATTCTCATGTTCCCATGGTTGGGGTATGGTCACATAACACCCTACCTAGAATTGGCCAAGAAACTCACCACTAGAAATTTCATCATAAATTTGTGTTCAACCCCGGCTAATCTCGTTTGCATCAAGCAAAAAATCAGCGAACAGTTTGCACAGGCCTTCCTCCTCACTTGCACACCAGCAATGGCCTCCCGCTCGACCTCATGCCGACCTTAAAAGAGGCCTTTGACATCGCAGAACCCGAATTTGCCAATATTTTATCATCAATAAAGCCTGACTTGCTAATCTATGATTTCCTCCAGCCTTGGGCACCACTTGCTGCCTATCCCAGCAGTTGAGTTCATTACCAGCAGTTCCACGATGACGTCTTTCATGTTTCATTATTTCAAAAGGCCAGGTATCGAATTCCCCTTTCCGAAGATTTATTTTCGTGATTATGAGAGTAAGCTTTTAAATTGCTAGCTTGTGCATCGGATCCACGAGAAAAAGATCGTGCTTCCGAGGGTGTTGCGAGGTCTTGCAAAATTGTTCTGATAAAGGGTTCTAGAAAAACTGAGGCGAAGTACATTGATTATGTAACTGAATTAGTTGGAAAGAACCGAGCCCTGTTGATGAGAATTCCGAGATCATAACAAAAAAGAAAAGAAATCCACTGTTTTTGTTTCCTTTGGTAGTGAATATTTTCTTTCCAAAGAAGACACTGAAGAAATTGCTCGAGGTTTAGAACTAAGCAACATTAACTTCATATGGGTTGTGAGGTTTCCTAAAGGTGTGGAACGTAAACTCGAGGAGACACTCCCAAAAGGGTATCTTGAAAGAGTTAGCGAGAGAGGATTGGTGGTCGAGGGATGGGCCCCACAGTTGAATATTCTAGGACATGAAAATATTGGGGGATTTTTAAGTCACTGTGGATGGAATGGAACTCGGTTTTGGGGAGTATGCATCTTGGCATTCCTATTATTGCAGTGCCTATGCATCTTGACCAGCCTATCAATGCCAGATTTGTTGAAGATATTGGTGTTGGTGTGGAGGTGGTGAGGGACTCGAAGGGACAGCTTCACAGAGAGAGAGTGGCTTATTGAGCAAGTTGTGATGGGAAAAAGTGGAGAATTTGTAAGGAAAAAAGCTGATGAAATGAAAGTGAAAATAAGTGACAACGGAGATCAAGAAATTGATGCAGAGTTAGTAGAGGTTTGCACCAGCAGTCCTAGCAGTTAATAGTTGGGTCAGTATTTGTTTTTTTGTTAAGTTCTTCCTCATTTAAATGTTAGGGCTGATATTAGACTTTCTTGTCTTGTTTTGTGCTCATACTGATAATTTCATTCAGTGCGTTTCACTATCTGACTTTCAATTAGTTATAAATTTGATTACAGTTTTTAGAATTTTAAAGTTATATTCGCATGGTTCGTCGATAGTTTCGTGTTGTTTTAGTCACTCTAAAACAAAATGCTCGTTTCTTGTTTTTTCTTCCTCTAGCAAAGGATAGTATGGAAGTTCTTATTAAGAAAAATGCAGAAAATTCAAGACTAGAAAAACTTTGATATGCATGACACGCATGAAGGGCAAAAACAGTAAACATAATCGCAGATCTAAGTAACACAAAACGAATATAATACAGTGACAAAACCAGGAAGTGAATACTCCATACATCACAATACAGAACATGACCATTCAAAAACAGGATTCACTTCAAAGGAGGCATTTGAAGTTAAGGAAGATTTACAATCATAATAGTATATTGGTTTAACATTTAGAGAGGACCTGAAAACTGTGGATTGGATAAACTGGCTCTTGATTCGATGGTCTCGAGTACTTTTGCAACCTCAGACATTAATGGTCGTTTTTCTGGTATCACAGCTGTGCAACGCAGAGCAATCTCGAGAACTCCCAGCATTTGTTGTTGGGAGGAACTCGAAATCTTTGGGTCGAGAACTTTCAAGGCCCCGTCAGTGATGTTAATCTTTCGTCTTACCCACTTCACAACGTCAAGAGACTCCTCTGATTCTTCTCCTTTTTGTTCTGCTTTCCGGCCTGTTATGAGCTCTAACAAGATGACACCAAATCCATACGTGTCGTTTTTTTCTGTGGCTTTTTTCGTGTAACCATATTCTGCAGCAATGAAACAAGTATCAAATGAGGAATTTTTAAATCCGAGCATCAAAAAGACAATTTTAGAATTCAACATTATAGCCATCAGTAATAACATCCCACTGGGTAGAGATAGTACTAAGAAAACAATAAACTATGAATCAATGACAAGTGATGAAAGAACATAATAGGTTTATCTGAATGTGACCGGTTCATCTGCAATTTCATGAAAACCGCATATAGAAAATGTATTGCCATTCATAAGAATAGAAGATCATGAAGTTCTGTAACACTTCAATACCTGGTGCCAAATAACAAGAAGATGCACATTCTGATGCCATGGCTGACTGAAATGCATTTTCTCCAACTATCCGATCTAAAGCAATATCAGTGAGCTTAGGTTGAAGATCGGCATCCAAAAGAATATTTGTCGACTTCACATTTCTGTGAAGTAAATGTGGAAGATAATCCTTGTGAAGATAGGCCAGTCCTTGAGCAATACCAATGGCAATCTTTAATCTAAATGTCCATTGCAAATTGAAGTCTGGTTTGTTGATAAGATCCCCAAGGCTTCCGTTTGGTAAGTATTCATATATCAAAAACATGGAATCGTCTGAATGACAGAAGCCCAGAATTTTAATAACGTTCTTATGCCTGATCTTTGCTATAGTTTTGATCTCAGTTTTCAAAGATTTCGAAGACTGGTTGCAAAAGTTCATTATCTTCTTCACGGCAACTAGTTCACCACTTGGTAAATTCACTATATAAACACTTCCAAAAACACCACCACATCCTCTGGCATTCTTTTCATCCATTGCCATAATCAAATCATGCTCAGTGACTCGAAGAGGATAAAAGAAGACAGATCTCCAACTACCCAATTGAGATTTCTGATTGTAAGAGCGACGCATAAGGTAAAATCCAAAAGCAACAATCACTAGCGCGAAAACTAAAGCTATAGAAACTAAGGCACAGGTTACTTTAGCAAGATTTGATGTTTTACTTGTTGACTTGTCACCCGAACAAGGATTAGTCAAACCGGGGCCACATAACCCGGGATTCCCTTGCAAAAATGAAGCAGGGAGGCCAGATATCAGTGAGAGTGGAACTCGACCCGAGAGCTGATTGAAAGAAACATTGAAGAGAGCAAGTTTCAGGTTTTGAAGCTCATCTGGAATCGAACCAGTGAGATTATTCTGAGAAAGATCAAGGTAAGTTAACACTGGAAGTCTGGCAAGAGATTCCGGTATCTCACCAGCAAAATTGTTTTCTGCCAGAGACAATGATACTAGTTTTCGACATTTCGTCAGTTCCGGGATCCTACCTGAAAGGTCATTTTGGGAGAGATTTATAATGCTCATTACAGGTGAATCGCAGAAATTTGGAGGAAGCTCACCATAAAAACCATTCAATGAAGCAGAGAATCTATACAAACTTCTAATCTTTCCAAGTCCCTGAGGAATTTTACTGACGAAGCTATTATTATCAATTTGAACTTGCTCCAATTGAGCAGCCCCCAATAATGAATCGGGTATTTCCCCAGTAAATCTGTTGTTTTCAGCTCTAATGAGCTTAACTTTAGGCAATGACCATAGCCAAGAAGGAAAATTCCCACTGAACCCGTTGTTCTGAACTTGAAACCTCTCAAGATTTGTGCATTCATTAATGGACTCATTAGGAATTGAACCATTCAAGAAATTTGTATGTAGACTAAGATTTATTAAAGCTTTAGCTTCACAAACCCCATTTGGAAATAACCCAGAAAGCTTATTTCTTGAAACATCAAAAGAAACCAAATTAGGGAGAAACAACTCAATTCTAGGTATCCCACCAGTAAGATTGTTCTCAGAAAGGTCCAAAATCATTAAACTTTTCAATCCCAAAAAGAAATCTGGTATTTCACCATAAAAACCAGAACCCTGTAACAATAACTGTTGAAGCTTATTGAGCTTAACAATATCACCAGGAATTTCACTATCCAAAAAGGGATTCTCAGATAAATCAAGAACTAGAAGCTCAGTAAGATTTCCAAGAACAAGTGGAACACTACCTGAGAGCAAATTACTACCCAATATGAGAAACTGAAGCTGCTTCAATGAACCGATGCTCTCTGGGATCTTCCCTTCAATATGATTTCTGCTAAAATCAAGAACTCTCAATGACCCAATCTGAGAAATCTGGCCAGGAATTGTACCCCAAATCAGATTATTACTAATATTCAAACTCTCCAAAGAACCACATTGAGACAGATGGAGTGGAATAGGCTGGTTGAATAGGTTATCGGCGAGATTTAGGCTACTCAGCTTGGAAAGTTTACATACAGAGTCTGAGATTTCACCAGAAAGATTCAAGTTTTGAAGGTTAATACCAGACACAGAAAAAGGAAATGTTCTTGTGCAACTGATTCCAGTCCAGTTACAATAGTGAATTCCTGTGGTGTTTGTCCAACCTGAAAGAAAGTTCATGGGGTCTTCAATGGAGTTCTTGAATGTGAGGAGAATGTCTGATTCAGAAACTGCAGAGATTACAATGAAGAAAGATAATATGAAAGAGAGAAGTAGAGTGTATATCCAGGCAGTGGCCATTGGAGAAGAGACAGAGAGTTTTTCCATACACTGTGAAGTGACCAAAAAGGCTGAGAATTTGTGTGTGGATGAGTGGAATGGGTGTGGGGATTGTGTATTGAATTGCTTCTATCAGACCATCCCTGTCCACAAAAATCTATTAGACTTGACCCTGAAAAGGGCCTAGTGACAAAAAAAAATTGGAAAACAACGAAGTCAAATAAAAAGACACAATTTTACGTGTTTTAGAGAGACTCAATCTGCATTTTTGAAACATGAGGTCGGACCACTAGACCTTGCAGTTTTTCAAGTTATTTAAGAGTTTGTTTAAAATTACTTTCTTCGGAAAGTTGTTCTAATCAAATAAATCGCCTTCCGAAAATTATTCTATTAAACTCAAAATCAGTTTTCGGATTCTCAAATTTAATGTCACACACTACATAAATCTAGTGTCAATAAATTTGGAATCCAGTACCTATAGTTTATCGCTAAATGTATTGAAATAAGTAGTGCTGAGACAACGAGCAAAGATTTTGTGGGTTAAAGTGCATGACATGGTATTTACTTGGTTATCTAACACAAATTATATAAGAAAAATGAAAAATATGCCTAAATTGGTAGAACATATTATAATAGGGCCAAGATATCTTTTAGTCAACTATAGGATGACTTTACACAAAGGTACGTTGTCCTAAGGAAAAAATGGTGTCCTTTTATCTCAGCACAATAATTTGTTAAAAAAGAATCCTATGAGACATTGAATTATGTAAAGGTGTTACAAGATTTGACCTTTCACCAACCATATTAAAATCCCTTTTGTCCAAAACAAGTAGTTATATGTGTCATGTTTGAAAGTGTGTGAGGCGGTTTATTCAACTTGATGGTTTTAGGCAAAAAAAATTGAGTGAAACTTCTCGAGGGTAAACAATAAACTGCCTCTAGTATGCAATATTCGAGCGATTATCATTCAATGAATCTTGAAAGAAAATACTTTTACTGAAATAAAAATGAAAAACAATTTTTTTTTTTTTTTTTTTTACAATAATACAAGAAAAATATTGAATAATTATTAATATGTGCTGCAAAGATGCTAATTGCAGAGGGTCAACCCGTGACTGACAACAGTCATACAAAAGTCTAATCCTCACATGGCAATTGAAGGATATTCTCTACAAACCCCTTCTTTCTTTAATTTTTTTTTCTTTTAAACTTAAGCCCTTTAGAAAAAAAAAAAAAAAAAATATTTTTAAAATAATAATTATTAAAAATTTTGTGCTTAAAAAAAAAAAAAAAAAAACTCAATTTGCGTGTGAAATTATTTTATAGAAAAATATGTTAATTGAGTTTTTTTGAAAAAAAAAATGAGACTAAAACAAGGGTTAAATTGCATATGGTTCATTTCGAGCATGTTCAGTCCGTTCATTAAGTTAATTATTTTCAAAATGACTTTTATACTAATAATTTGACCTTAGTTTTTAAGAAAGTAACTTATAAGTTTACACAGTCAAAATACTGTTTGAATAATTTAAAATTAAGCCTCTTTTTGTTGCTTATTAGTAGAAGAAAAAGAATCGTTGGAACAGTGGTCCTGTCTTATCATTTTTGACAATTTGTGTCTTGTTGGAACCCACCAACTTTTAAAAAAAAAGGTCCTATTTTTTCTATTAATGGGGAAAGAAGTTAGAACAAACATAGGCTAATTTTAGAACGTGGTTAGGACCTCTTTAAAAATATTAATGGTGTTCGAGTGATTTTTTAATTAATAAGAGAAATATGGTTTTTAACTTCGTCAAACGTGAAAAGTAAAACAAACTTTTTTATACTAAAAGCTCAAAAAAGTGTGTAGATAAATTACACGCACATTCTCTAAACCAAAAGCCAATTTCTTGGCATATGTTATGTGGGTTTAAGGGCATTTTAAATACGCTATACATAATTAAATAAAATAATATAATTTAAAACAAATTATTCTTTTATTTAATATTATAAACAAACCCACTATCTAACATTGGATTGAAGGATTCAAATTTTTTTTTAAAAAAAGGGTGAAATATATAGTGATAGGCAGTGAATTTCATGTTGCTTTTCCCTTGTATTTACAATAATATAATTGGGTACCACACAAAATGATTGCTAATTATGCTCTTCAAATTAACATGCCAATAGGTCAAATGGGTACATAAAAAGTTTTCTTTTTGAGATATGGCTAATTATTTCTCAATTTAAAAAAAATATGATCGATAACTTATAAATAAGTTATTTAACTATTTCTTAATGAACTTTTTGAACATAATTCATTAATAGAAACGAGATATTCTTATTAAGTGAAAGTTGACGATACGAATATAGCGATAAGCGGTACAATGAGTAAACACTGAGAACCTCAAAAATATAGTATGATAATTACCCTTTAAAAAAATTATTAAAATAAGAACATAAATCTTATATAGGTGATTTAAGCAAAAAAAAATCTCTAAATTAAATGGGACTTTGAAATTCACACTAAAATAAAACCACAATTTCTTGGTTGAAGTTCAAGTGTTCAACCCTTTTGGCATACTCATATGATTCTTCTGCACATTGGGCAATCAAAACATTGAAATTATAAATAAGAAAGTTTTATGAATTTAATAACGTGTGACATTAAGGATAATACAGTTTTGTGTGTATATAAAGAATAAATTACACAATGCTAAGAATGTCAAAATATTGGAGTTTGTGTTCAACTCCTTGAAAATTTCTGACTTTTGGCTTGTAACGAATGCACTAATATTATATCTACATCTAAAGAAAGAGTTTCTTAAATCCTTTTTATGAATTTGCCATTTTTGAAAAGGTATATTTTGTTATGTGAATATATGAACCCACAAACAAATGATAGACGTTTACGAGTTCATCTCTCGTCTAAGAGTTTTCAACCCTTCTTCCAACCGATGCATAACTAGATAATTGTTGAAGTCAGCATCCGTTCAATCATTTTATAACATTCAATTTTTTAGGTTACGGTCTAAAAGATCATTGAAATGTACTCATATTAAATCGAGAATATAGATAAACAATTATTATCCATTTACAGTTTGAATTTGAATATCATAAAAATTCATAGATATTAGGGGAAAAAAAAAGGTTTTATCCTTTTAGAAAAGGTCGTGCACATGACCCTAAAATTTATTTTATTTGCTCCATAGAAAGAAGTGTTATGTGAGATTCGTGCAGCCTTGTCTTCTTCCAACCGGATACATTCACCTATTACATTTTGCAGACATTTATTCAAGAAATAAAATTTATAGGGGTTAATTTCATTGATTCTCGGTCTTAGTTACTTTGAAAACGGTCATCTACCTTGTCAAAGAACTGCAATGAGAAAATGACAGTAACTTCAGATGTCGTTATTGAATGTGACAATGCCTACGAACATAAAGAAACAGCATGAAGAACAACTAGAGCTAATGAATCTGTTGTCAATGAGTAGACTCCAATGCAACCAATACGTGCATCATTTTTATCTGATGTAAATGTCTTTGCCTTGTCCAAGACTGTCTTTGCAAGTATAGCAGAAACAAAGGAAATTCATTGATGGAGAGTAGGACAAAACTCAACCCACCTGTTGCCTGGAATCAAGAACAAGCATGAACTACTAGTTCCTGTGGGCGACTGCTCGAGGGGGAAGTGGATGGAATCTTGAAAGGGAAAACTTCAAAGAAAAGAGAGAAGAACTCAAAAGTAGAATCACAGGAGCCAATGATTTTGACTACAAAAAATGAGTACATGCAACAGAAGTAATGTCGATTTCAAATATATGACTTGGGCTTAAAACACAACAAAAACTCCAATTCATGCCAGCAAATCTGAAGTGAAGTATCTTATAACGGGCCAATCACCACATTCTGCCCACTAAATCTCCATCATGGCTGGAAAAGAATACTTTTCACCCATGTATAATAATATAAGAAAGTTAAGACAGATAAAAGGACCAAAGCATGCAGACAGGCACGCACTCACATAAGCCATCAGCCGTTACAAACTCAAAGCACGCCAAGCATGGAAAAGGATAGTAGTCGGTGGAACAAATGGAAACAGTAATTAGAGAAAATTTCAGGCACCAACAGTATCAAATCAATGCAATTTGTGGAATGAAGAAAACAGGAATTGGACAAGTTTCCTAGGAAAATCCATGTACTGAGAGGAAGTGGTTCGTTCTCCTTTTAAAGGAAGAAAAAAGATAGGCAAAACAAACAAGGAACACAGTAAAAATATGCATGCCTTACGTAAGATCATTATGATGTAAGTTGAACGTGAGCAAACAATTTCCTTGAAGGACCACAATTAAAAGAGTGAACTTCATAAAATCAAGAAGCAAGAGAAAACTTAGAAAAATCACAGGACGCTATGATTTTCGCTCAAAGAAATCAGCACATGCATCATAATAAGTCATGTCAATTTGCAAATATAATGCACTTGATTTCACTTCCGTCCATTCCTTAGCCTTAAAGGGCCACAGAGACTTGTCATGCCAGCAAAATCTGAGGAAGAAAGAGTACTTACTTCTGACAGGCATCATGCCAGGAAAAGATTAGTTTTCCATCCATTTAAAATAAGCACATAAAACTAAGACAGGAAAAGCATGCATATAGAAACATACATATTCAGAGCACATTAAAAGTGGAAAGTGAAGAAAATAAAAAATAAATAAAACTGCGTAGATATGGATATTCTGCGTACTATCATGTTTAAGCATGCCTGACGGTATCCAATCAATGCAATCTGTGGAAGAAGAAAAGAAAGATCCAAGTACCGTGAGGAGGTGGTTCGATTCTCCTTTTAAAGGAAGAAAAATGATTGCCAAACAAGGAACGCAATATGTAAATCTTAATTTCGAAAATATGATAATCACTTATAGTGAACACACAAAGCACATGTCGAAAAGCATGCCTCGCGTTATATCATGGTGATATGAGTTGAACACGTGCATGCACACATTTCCTCCAATCAAGGATCATAATATTGGCAGAATTAGAATGAGAGTAATATTGCACAATTAACCAGATGGAAAATTTAATAATTTTCACCTCAATATCCTTCAAGCCAGCACAATAACAACTAAACACAGAACCAAACCAAAGTTATCCTAGCCAACCAACAAGACTCGAACTATAATAGAATGTAAAGATGCCACCTTCTCGTCTTATGCCATTCACGTCACAGCATGAGACCTAATAAGACAAGTGTCAACTTATATGAGGGCATATAGATATAGAAAGTGAAAGCATTGTGTTTCAGTTCATATATTTTGTGACCTAGACGTCTAGATTTTATCGAGCTTTTCTGCTTTGACAATGGGATTTGCTTTGGCTATAGCATCTTGAGCAGCGGTCCGGTAATCAAATGGGCAGTTGTGTTTGTCAGAGTAACGATGAACCGAACAGAAGAGATTTCCACACCTGCAACTGAAACCTGTTAAACCCACACGCTTACGGCAAGCAGTGCATCTGTTTGGGCCCTCTCTTCCCTTCACCTCTGAACTCTGGCCTGACAACATATAGCCAGATGTTTGTGCAGGAACAACCTTTAACTCCACTGCTCCAGCTTGAATATCTACAGCACCAACGACAGTAGACATTTTCTCGGTGCTAATTGAGCTGCCATTAACTATGTTCTCGATCGATGAAGCAGCAAGTTTAGCCTGTTGCTGCTTCAAGACCATGTCCTTGTGGCACTTGGAACACATATTCATGGTGGCTGCACTACCAAAGAAGCCACAGTTGTTGATGCAAAGAATTGGGCCTTCAGGAGTTTGACAGCCTGTCTCTTTGGAAGACTCCATTAGCACAAATACGCTGTCATTTGCCAGGATAGGGATCAACATGTACACGTGTAAGGCATTCAGGTAAAGAGTACATACAATTAATCTGATAGGCATTAATGTACAATCGACAACCTAAAAAGTAAAAAATCGTGCAACTTCTGATATTCCCCCGCATGTGATTCATTCATTTCATTTAATTAAAGACATATGGGGTAAAACAGAGATTTTTTCTCGTGAAATTTATTGAAAAATACCATGGAAAACCTACTTTTCAAGTTTGCATTTGTTAAAAAGAGTAGAATCAAAGATTTCTTAAGAAGTGGTATTAGGGGATCAGTTTGCACTAGGCAAACATCCTTAAGCTTCTCTGCAGAAATAGATTATTCCTGTTGATCAGTATATTGATACCAGATAATAAAATCTGAATGATTTCTAGAAGTTTCCAAACTAATGTACACCAAGGAAACCAGAAATCAACAGAATTAACAGAGTCTAGTGAGAAAGAAAACTCGTAAACAACAGAACTAACACCGTCTGATCTTCCGTGAGTCACTTATGAGGAAAAAATAATATTGACAAGTTCAAAATTCAAAGATAATCACACTAACCTACAAAACATCCCAATTAGTACACATTCTCATTACCAAAATCTCGTGCTGGCATTCCACAAGAAAGAGAGAAAAAAAATCCTTAATTTGCGCCTTTGTCACATACCCTTTGTTCCAAAAAGCAAAAAGCAAATAGCTTTAGCCCATATTAGTAAAATTAATCCCATAACCATACATAGATTACATTAAATATTGATTAAAAGTGAAGTCTTACACAAATATTTATACAAAAATGAAAATAAATAGAACCCTAATTGAATAGACTATGAAACAGATAAATTTCACCTGAAATCGGGAAATCGAGAAGTATTGGCAGATCTTGACTCGAAAAATCGAGCCAGGGTTTAGAACATTTCCTGTAACACCAGAAAGTAAGAAAAAGAACAAAACATTCAATTGTTAACACGTTTCTTTTTTACAAAAAAATAAAATAAAAAATACATGGATCATAAAATCGGAGCCAAAGTATATTCATATCAATCGAAGATTAACAGTAAATAATACCTTACTTCAAGAAATAATCGAAACACCTTCAACGGGGAAGTGAGCCAGAGAGAGTAAATTATTGAGAATTTTTATCTCCTCAGTTTTGAGAATTTATAAGAATAATTACTGCTGCCCTGGAGAGAGTCGGTCAGGTCAGGTCAGGTTAGGTCGTACGTATTGAAATGCCCTCGCCAAACTTTGCTACTACCATTTTGCCATTTCGGGATAAGTACGTACTGCGTAGTCTTTTCCATTTTTTCTGTTACAAATATTAAGAGGTCAATCTAAGACACCATGTCCGGCAAGTTGAGATCGTGTAGGGAAAACTGAACTAATCAATTACGATAAAAATGGCTGAGAAACAACATCGACATGTTTGCTCCAATCTTGGCCGATACTTGGAAAGAATCATAAAAAATCATGATCAATCATCAAGTAGTTTATTGAAAAGCATGTAATGGATTGTGGTTAAGTAATGTTTGACCATCAATTGTTATCGAGACAATGTCGATTATATAGCGACTTCGCTTAGTATTTCTAGATTCACAACTTAAGTTTACCTTTAATTCTTTGAATTTACACGGTATCATTTCCTTGACTCACCAGATTTTTCGTTGTTTTCTATTTATAAGCATAATCACAAGATCAATAATCCTTTTTGCAAGAACCTCCATATATGATAATTTGACTATATAAAGATGCTCTCTAGCCAAGATGACGTATCACGGGACGATAAGTGACATTAAGAGTGTGTTTGAGTCACATTATTTTGAAATGATATATTTTAAAATAGTAAATTGATGGAGAATGTGTGATTAAAAAATGAGAAAAAGTTATTAATGTCATAAAAAATATTATTTTATTGAAAAATGTGTGGTTGAAAATGAATAGAAGAATGAAAATGAAAATTTTAATGCGTACCAAACATGGGCTAAATGTGCTATTGAAGAGGGTAACGATTTCATAATTATTCGAACCACATCACGTGCGGGCAACATTAGCCGATGATTCACACGCCGACACGTGCGTGTGGCTCTTCACTAATAAATTATTTGTATCTACTCAACAACAAGGAGCATTGGTGGCGAGTTGAGTAGCCAGTAATAATACCAAGTAAATACAATGAACCAACTGTGGAGGCAATTCTCAAATCTTGAAATACGGATCGAGGTCATTGTCTAGTCGACACTGGCTCGATGACAAATGATGGTAGAGAGATTCTTGACCATGGTTCATAACATTAGTTGAGATATAACTAGGTATTCTCTATCATCAAGAGTGTAATACTCAACAAGATATTTTGATCAACGAAGTTCATTTATAGTTAATGATGCTACCAAAAATCGCAACTGCTGATTTCTCGAGCTTGACGATCGAGGACGAGCACGTTCTAGTACCTGAAACAAATGCGTCGATGTGTGGCCTCATCGCCCTTCTGATGCTTAAGTCAGAGAGAGAATAGAGAAAAAAAAAATATATGCTGAAAAAATAGGTGAAGACGTACCAGAATAATCAATGAGAATGAGATATTTATAGCGGTAGGTAGTGTAGTCCAAGTAGGATTTATCTCCATGTTTTCAGGAGTGTTTGTCGGAACATGTATTGGAACATAAGTTGGAGTCTAAACTTACCTTGTTTGAAGTGTTACCAAAGATAAGACTCCTCTATGATCTAGGATTCCTTGGTTGGGATGATTGGATAGAGCCAGGGTCTTCTTCGGACTAGGACTTGACGCCTGATGACGGGGTGTCTTGATATTGACCAAGTAAATTTCCCGAGCACTACTCATCGTCGAGGAGTGCTAATGTTTTTTTTTTAGGCGATCCGTGTAGCCTGTCTTCGAGCTACCTCGAGGACCACACATGCCCGAGGACTAAGGTCCTCAATTGATGAAGAGGGCCCTTGGGGAGTCCTCGTGCTCGAGATGACTCCATAATTGACCACATCAGTTAATAACAACAAAAATATAAAATAAAATAAGAGGGAATTTTTGTTTAATAAGAAAAAAAAAGGACTCTCTTCACCTCTTCCCTGCCCCCACGAGATTGATAAAGGGAGAAGGAAGCAGAAGGAATGACACTAGTGGGTCTTTTTTTTTTTTTTTTATCCGCCATCGCTTTTCTTTCCAGTTGTATATATTTTTGTTCTATATAATTTATTTTTACTTTATTATTTTTAATCTTTGAAAGTGTTTCATGTGCCAATCATTTGGTAGACATTTTTCTAGAGAAATTTAAGAATAGAGAATTGGTGCTACAAAAATTGGCGCATGAACCATGATCGAGCGTCTACCCATCAATTCACAAGCACATAATGGATCATGATTAAGTAATACTTGACCATCAATTGTCATCGAGATTAGTATGCAATGACCTAAATTGGTTTTTGAATATTGATAAGTCGTGTTCACATTGATTCTTCGAATTCACCTCGCATCATTTCCTTGAATAATCTTCATTAAATCTCATTTTTATTGAACATTTTGTAATTAACAGTCACAGATAATGCTAACAAAAATTAAAAGAGCACTAGTGATTTTTCGTCCTTAGGCTCGAATGTTTACCCTAGAAAAGGTTAATCACGACGTTGAACATCAACCAAAGTGGTTATCACTCTAATCCACTATAAACCAACAAAAATTATTAGTACAAGAGTCACAATAAATAAATCCAAACGGATTTACCCCTTAGACCTAGTTTTCTTCTCTCAAGAATTCTCAACCTCGATTACACCAAGTAACAAAAGGTTACTGCTCAACCAAGAACATGATCGCCAAAATTAAAAAGCAATCTACACTAGACTTCACCAAGAATATCTAGAACCAATAGATTACAAACGAAAACTAAAAGTTTTCAAAGAAAACACAGAGAACAAAGAATGAGAGAAAACCATAGACAAATATCTCGAAGTCTCGTCCAAATGAAGAGTCAATCAAATAATACAAAAAGGTCAGAAGCATCCAATAGTTGCACCACTTCTAAATGACATCATCACAGTCTTTCAAAATAATAACCAAAGTTGTATTTTAGCAAAAGACGAGAATGCACAAAATGGAAAAAGGAGGCAGTCGGGTTGCATTCTATCAACTTGGGTTGGACTTAACATTAATTGGGCTGTATCATTGGGCATATAAATGGGTTACATCATTGGGCCAAAGTGTTAAGCACAATGTTTAACGGAACAAATTCCTCAAACTATTGGATATTTTTGCTCCACAGCAGATTTTGGCTCATTCAAGCAGAAAATGGATTTTCTAACAATAGCCAATGTTCCAATCTTTTCAACACTGTCACAACTCTTCCAAAGTGACTGCACAAATTTTCTTGAATTCATGCACATTGCTTCAAGCTTGAATCTAATTGGTTTGTTCTTGAAATTCAACCCGCGGCCGAGCATCAAATTCCCGGAAACCATTGCTCGTCATTCACTACCATTGCATCAGAGATGAAAATAAAACCACAACTAAACTCTACTCTTTTGGCTTCTTTCTTTTGTTAATCTACCTATTGGACCGGTTCAAAAGATCAAAGCATTGCATTTGACACCCTTTCACTCCCAAATTATTCTATGTTCTAAATGAATGAATAAATTAATCCAACCAAGAATAAGCAAACCATGTTATTTTCTCACCCAGCAATCTAAAAATTAATACATGCTACAACCGAATACGATGGTACAATTTTCCCAGTAAAGCAGTAGAACAAGAACAAAAAGTTCATGTGCTAATCAGTTTCTTCTTCAGCAGGTTGTAGGGCCCTTTTGGTGAGCTGAAGGCTCTTTTTGAAGAGATGGATTATCCAAGAAACAATAGATATAACGGGAAGAGATGATTTGACCAGCAAGTTTCTCTGAATCGATCTCGTATCTTATTGTTAGAATATTCCAACATTCAAAAGATCAAAGCATTGCATTTGACACCCTTTCACTCCCAAATTATGCTATGTTCTAAATGAATGAATAAATTAATCCAACCAAGAATAAGCAAACCATGTTATTTTCTCACCCAGCAATCTAAAAATTAATACATGCTACAACCGAATACGTACAATTTTCATAGTAACAAAAGATAACTAAAGCAGTAGAACAAGAACAAAAAGTTCATGTGCTAATCAGTTTCTTCTTCCGCAGGTTGTAGGGCCCTTTTGGTGAGCTGAAGGCTCTTTTTGAAGAGATGGATTATCCAAGAAACAATAGATATAACGGGAAGAGATGATTTGACCAGCAAGTTTCTCTGAATCGATCTCGTATCTATTAGCCAGTTTAATCTGATTGAGAGGCAACCTCTCGCTTTGGATTTCTTGATCAAGAAAGATACAATAATTTGAGCATCAATCGGTTTGAAAATAAAATCAGGACCCAACCTCTCTTAGTATTCATCGCCAAGTGAATGAAGTCTTTATGCTAATTCTTATTCATTTAGTCATTTGAATTAATGTTAAATTCGCTTGTATGCTACAATAAATAAGATTTTTACTTTCTTTTTATTCGTCAGTAATCGTCAAATCCACCTTATCAAACAAGTCATGAGAATCAATGGCTTATATTACTAAATTATTTTAGTGTTTTGGGTTTTGATTTGGCAGATCAAACAAGCTAAGAGAATGAATATGACATATGTTGGTTGCGAAATATTTAGTTACATTAGGTTTTCGAATATATGTAGCAACCAACGAAATGGATTGAACAAAAAAGACCCATGTAGCCGACTTCAAATTTATTAAAAATGAGGCTTAACGTGTTGTGGATATATAAACTAATAAGTCATACACATTTAATACATAAGTGAGCCACATATTAAAAGCCAAGTTTTAGAGAAATCAATTGTTTAGGTGGCCAAACTGATATTTCACCTCAACGATTTGATGCAAGACCAAACTCTCAAGCTTAACCATATTGGACAGGAATAAATTTAAATTAGAAACATCCTCCGAAGTGCTGACAAGTTTGTACAAACTAAAAGCCAGCTAACTTTATTTTTCATGTCATATGGACGGTGCTTAACATCGAATTTAAGAAACGCCTCTTTTCGATAAGTTTTCTCGCGCGTGGGAATAAGTGCTACATATATTTTTTATAAAATAAGTGGTAGTAAGATTTGAATAAGCAATTTTTATCAACTTTAATATCATGTGATTTAAGCTAATATTTGAGGGTTTGAAAGTGAATTGATCGAATGTTTGAGAATCTTATCGTTTTCGAGAATTGCTTCGATGATAAATTTTAGAGGTTCATTGAATAGCATACACAAATCGATAAGGATTATGACACTATAACTTTAGCCTTAGAAAATATTCCTTCATCATTCTGTATATACAAGCAAAGTTCTTCTTGGACACCCCCCCCCCCCCCCCCCCCCCCC
>CAIGRQ010221444.1:0-13057 GCA_903798375.1 Fraxinus sp. D2006-0159 | reverse complement strand
GGGGAAGATGTCTAGGAGAGAAATCGATATGTATTCACATATTTTATAATTAATTTTTGATCTGACTTCTCTACTGGGAAATATATTTGTAAAGTAGGATAGATATCCTCATGATGTGGAAAGCAACAAAGTGGACAGTAAACATGATTTAAGTTAGTGTCAACTGCTGTCTCAAAGATATTAGTTGAAGCAATTGATGATTTCATCTTGTGTTATCCTTTCGTTGGTGCAGAGCTGTAGTGTTGTAAATTATGACGAGAAAGTAATTGATGGCTTCTATGATGTTTCTGGAATTAATTCAAATTTGGTGCTCCAAGAACAAATGCCATCTCTGCTTGATCTTGAAGCAATGTCTGTTTCGGATAATGTTGGTTATGAGGTTGTTTTGGTCAACCGTGTAGTTGATGTGGAACTAAAGCAGCTTGAGGAAAAAGTGTACTTCATGGCTATGGATTGCCATGCTTTTGATGCGGGCCTTAAAACAAGTTTTCTTGTTCAAAAGATTGCAAACCTTATTGTTGACAGAATGGGAGGTCCTGTTAGTGATGCAGAAGATATGTCTAGGAGGTGGAAAGCAAGGAGTTACGGTTTGCAGGTTTTTCTGAATACAATCATCCTTCCAATTGGCCGTCTTGATGTTGGACATTCGCGTCATAGGGCCTTGCTCTTTAAGGTTGTAAGAGCTTCTCCTTCTCCTTATGCTCATACTGTTTTCTGATCTTGACAAAAAGTATTTCCTTCACTTGTTCATCCTCTTTTATTGATTAAACCAAATTAGCTACTTTCATAGGTGAAGTTGTACCTTCTCTGCAATCCATTGCATATTGATTGAAGTAGTATCTTATTTCTGGCAAAAATATATAATGATTAACAAACTTTACTTGAACACAAAAGTCTTTATTTATACTATTTGGTCTTTATAGCATTTTGTTTAAAAATTAAATTCTGTAAATCTAGGTACTTGCTGATAGGATCAACCTCCCATGTAAGCTAGTCAAAGGGAGTTATTATACAGGCACTGATGATGGAGCTGTGAACTTGATAAAATTGGATAATGGAAGGTAGTAACTTCCCTGAATGTCTGTGCTTGCTTTTGTGCTGGTTTTGGTAACTTCATTTCATGTAATTAATCTTCTTCTGGTCGTATGAGTATGATGAGTTTCATCTCTGTTAATGTTTTCAAGATGTCATTCAAAAACTTCCAATTTTAATCTTGCGCAGGGTACTTCATGTCTTATCATCCCTATTACAAATTTTGCTTATTTTCATGCTGCAGTTTTTGTTTGCTGGTGCAAGTAACTTTACTACAGCATCCTTTACAGAATAATCTAAACTCATCTAACATTTCCAGCTCATTCTAGACGTAATTTCTGTACCCCTCCACGAGACTGTTAATCTAGATTCAATCAACTGCTGTTTCCATTTGAAAACAAATATCTTCCTATTTCATTTCAGGTCTTGTAATTATTTCTGCATTCAATCATTATCCTATATTGGCTTTGTTCAGGGAAAAAAAAAAAATCATCTAGGTCCATAAGTATTCAAATAAAGACACGATTGATGAAATTGGTGCTGTGAGTTTATGTCGATTTTTGTATTGATGCAGCGAGCACATTATTGATTTAATGGGGGCGCCAGGCACTCTAATTCCTGTTGATATACCCTGTGGTCATCTTCGAAATTTTGGGTTAGATACGAAGAGTATTGCCTATGTCACGGGAACCTCCAAAAGTTCATTTACAGCGTTGGATGAAGGAGTGCAGTTATTTGGTGATGTTTTGAGCAAAGAAAGCATAAATTATTTTCCTGAAGGGTTGGCAGCACAACAGCTAAAAATAGACCCTGCTGCTTCTAATGCTGGATGTAATTCATCTTCTATTACCTTAGGAGAAGAATATCTTCTTGTTAAAGGCAGAACTGATGAAGTGATCCAAAATAATGGCATTGCAGTTGGTGGTGGCCTTATACAGTTATCTGGAGAGAAAGATGAATCTTCATTGGAAGTGATGGAAGTAGCTTGCAGTAATGACCAGTCTAATGCTAGCAAGGTGCACAAGTTGCCAATTGACTCTGTGTTGAATGGGGTTTCCGGAATTTTGTGGGAGGATCTTCAGATTGGTGAACGTATTGGTATAGGTAAAGTCTCAATTCATTAGATTTATTATCTCTCATTGAAGGTTGAGATCTGTTGTGACATTAGATTAAGGTGTTTTTGTGGCTGTGGTGTGTATTTTTCTTTTCTCATATTTTTTAGAATGGATGTTGATAACATGCATTTAAGTTGCTCAGCTTCAAATATAAAGATTAAGATATTACGATAATTTGAATAATGTCTCTGTGGTTTAAATGATCACTTGATCCTTGAATTTGTTCAAGTCGTCAACCATTTGCTCTTAGTTCATAATATTGCAGGTGAATGTTCTTTTCTGTAGTCAAAGTTGGTAACTGCTTGAGAATTCTTTCCGGTCAGCTGCCCTAGCAAATAGTAGAAGAGGTTTAGAAATTGTAAGTCTTTCCAATGACGGTACATCTTGAGATCAGTTTGAGCATGGGACCTGCTCTGTTTAGGAAATAATTTCATTGTCTATTGGTTTGCCTTTAGAAGTTTCAAGGTTTTGCAATTGCATTGGGTGGCAAATCTTCTGTAGTCATCTCATTTTCTTCTGTTTGATGATTTTTCATCCTCCGTAGGTGCATTTTTTAGCTTCTATTAATAATTTCTTTTGTTAATCTAGGATTTCTTTAGATGTACTAATTCTGGTATTTAACATAAGAAGAAATGTACGAGGTTTTCCTCAATGTGAAAACCTTTTACTGTACAATGGTTCAGAGCTTGTCTGGGTTGCCTGATCATTTTTATATGGTGAAAAAACTTGCATTTACCTCGGTGGGTTTGATATATTTAAATATTGCTTGTACTTCTGAATGAAGTTCGTTTTCGTATTAGTGGATGGTTAACAAGCCACGTTCATGCTAGATTAGATAGTCAATTAGTCAGTGATGTTGTCTTTTTAGCTTCTAGGCTTCCATTACTTTCTAATTGCTATATGTTGAACGGCTTCTGTCTAAAACTATGGTCTTAGCTTGAGTTTGATAGTCTTTATATACTGAACATATTCAATTTCCTTCCATATCTTGCAGGGTCATATGGTGAAGTCTACCGAGCAGAATGGAATGGCACAGTAAGCTTTAAATATATGCATTGATCATATCTGTTTATAATTTCTTTGGAGCAAAAAACTTTACAAGCATTAGATTATTCAAGCATCTTTCTGTTGCACTTCAAGCCTCGTATGTAGTTTTTTTTTGTCCTGCTTACTGAATGTTATAGGCAGCTATTTATTGTATCGATTAATGTATTATAGTGAGCTCAGTGAAATATTTGGATCACCTAAGATCTGCAAAAATCATTCTAGTTTCAAATTGCCATGGTCAGGCTATGTGTTTGAGTTCCTATCCATGTCTATCTATTAGTATCTATCTTCGGAGGAGGTGAGTAGAGCCTCGTGTCTTTGCTGGTGCACAACAATAGAAACTGCTAAGTCTTATTTCCAGTGAACTGGGGGTCGAATGCATTTAGTCATCTGAGCCACCTTCTACAGCGTTAAATTTAAACCAAAATTTTTGCATCCACCTCAGGCATAGCTCATTTTGGTGTAGCTCTCTCTTTGAATCTGGTGACATTTTGTTGTGCTTGCATATCATCGCGTGCATAGAAAATCATTTCCCTTGTGTTGATATTAAGACATAACACAGCTGATTCTGAATTAATTTGATTAATTAATATTATTTCACGACAGGAAGTCGCTGTCAAAAAATTAATGAAACAAGACATCTCAGGCAATGCACTCACACAATTTAAATGCGAGGTAAGTGCTAATTTATCTCATTTTGTCTTATGCACTATACCTTAGGAACAATATGGTAAACTTTGATACTCAGACTCTGTTCACTGTCGTTTCATTTTATGCAGGTCGATATCATGTTGAGGCTTAGGCATCCAAATGTTGTTCTTTTCATGGGAGCTGTAACAATTCCCCCGAATCTGTCCATCTTGACAGAGTTTCTACCAAGGTTTTACCTTAATACCTCATGTTACTAAAATCAGGCTAGGATGGTTTTGGCTGTCTTGGCATATTCGTAATCCCATATAATAATGGCTTCTGTCCCCGTCTCAGTCAAGTAGCCCAGCTTGCATGCATATACCCTTGGGATGGTTAACTGGGTTTGGGTGATTCATCTGTTGGATAATTTTATGTGTTATCTACTTTATGAGTTCCTTGGTTTTTCTTTTCCTCATTTTCCCTGTTGTATGGGTCCATGGGATGAGTTGAGATTGTTGATCCCCTTCTCTGTAAGGCAAGCTATTTCACAGAATCGTGTCTTTGTTGATTCTACTGCCTTTTTATAAAGGACTCGAGTTTGAGATATCCGATGAAAACATGGCATCTGCATGATCTATTGGGGCTTTTGCACTATAAATACTATGCAAGTTGATGTTATGTTTCTGTTTGTTCCCATTCTGCTATAGTTGTTCTTAACTTTTTCTTCTATATGCAGGGGTAGTTTATATAAGCTACTTCACCGTCCAAATATCCAAATTGATGAAAAGAGGAGATTAAGAATGGCTCTTGATGTGGTATTAGTTGGATAATTTTGTTCTCTTTTACTTAACGTTATCAGGTTCAATTCCCATCTGTTGGTATAACATTTTCTTGCAGGCCAAGGGAATGAATTACTTGCACACGAGCCAACCTATCATTGTGCATCGTGATTTGAAGAGTCCAAACCTCCTTGTTGATAAGAATTGGGTTGTTAAGGTTAGGTCTAATGATTAATATTAGAACATATTAGGAATGACGCTGATTCTCCCTTTTCGCTCCACTGATTTATGTTCTCATGCATGGCTTGCTAGGTTTGTGATTTTGGGATGTCAAGATTGCAGCATCACACTTTTCTATCTTCAAAGTCAGCTGCTGGAACGGTAATGCATGTTAGACTTGGGTTATCAATTCGTTATTCTGTGTGCTTACCCCTCTTCCCCTCTCGATAAAAGGACGTGTGAAATAAAAATGAAAGTGCTAAAACTGACAGCAACAGCAAATGACTTACTGGCTATTGCTATCTAATATGCAGGCAGAGTGGATGGCACCAGAGGTTCTAAGGAATGAACCGTCCAATGAGAAGTGAGTTGAACATGATGTGTACTTTAAACATTTGGAAGAACATGATTTTTCTTCATAGTTCCATTTTGAACCTTTTTTGATAATTGGCTTCTCCTGTGCAGATCTGATGTTTATAGCTTTGGAGTAATATTATGGGAGTTGGCAACTTTACGAGTTCCATGGGCGGAAATGAATTCGATGCAGGTTGTTGGAGCTGTTGGATTCCAGGGTAGACACCTTGATATTCCACCTACAGTGGATCCATTGGTTGCGGGGATAATAAGTGACTGTTGGCATCGGTTAGTCTCTACCTATCAGTCTCTGATACTTGATTATAATGCATTGTGTTCCTGCCCGTGCTCGAACTGCATGTTCTGGCTTGCAGTATTATATCATAGTGTCTAATCCACGTACAGAAGATAACAGAAATGTGCTATTAGTGTCTTTCTTTATGAAATCTAATTTTTGATGTTCCTCTTCTGCAGAAATCCACAAGCACGCCCTTCTTTTGGCCAGATTATCACCCGCCTCAAGTGTTTGCAGTGTCTAAACGTACGGGAAACAAACTCATGTAAATCCCCATTGATCATGTAACAATATCTGAGAACTCGTGTAGATGCAGAGTGATACACAAAGTTGGATTGGTAATTGTTGGTTGATTCCAAGTTCAGACTTGGCACTGAACAGAACATATATCCTCTGCGTCGACGGCTCCACAAAGTGCGGTTGGGAACACCATTGGAGTACTAGCAAAGCTGGTAATAGTAATTTGTGTATGAAGTACTGAAATGTTGAGAAAAAAATATAAAAAGGCATTTTCTTATTAGGTTTAGGATTGATAAAATATACTTATGCCATTCATTTGTAAGAGTGTCTCCTTAATTTAAAAAGAAAAAAAAAATGAAACAAGAAAAGAAAAAGTGACTTTTGGGGAATCTGTTGAGATCGTCAAAGGGGCAAATGTAAAAAAAAAAAATTGGTCTCTACAGGTTGTGCCAAGCTGAGAATTAATAACAGTGAGAAATATTTGTCGTGTTTTCTCTTTTTCTTCTTTACATTTTCTTGGCCGCCAAAGTTTCCGAGTGGATAAACTCTAATAAGGTCGTATTATATGTCAGCAAATCTGCGGCTCAAGAGTTATACAATGAAAAGTTTAGAGCATGACAATGAGGTTGAATTTTTTTCCGTTTTATCCCTGTTTGACTCCCTAAAAAATAAAATAATTTATTTTTCGTATTTATTTTTAATTATATTCATTTATACATAAAAATAGTTTGCACATAAATTGAAAAAGAAATTCCTACATTCTAACGATACATTCTTCAAAAAATCACTATTCAAAACATTATTTTTACACAATAATAACCATCCAAAAGGGAATTAATATGTCCTAGAAAAAATTGAACCATTAATCAATCTGCTAATTGTTGTTAAAACTTTGTTACTATTCGCTAAGGGTGTGTTTGATTGAACAAATTTTTTTTCCCTAAATATTAGAAAATATGTTTAGTTTCCTAGTTTTGAGGAAAATATTTTTGTTTTTCTCAAAATAAAAAAAAATATATTTTTTCTTTTTTAGAAAACATTTTTCATATCAATCAAACACACATAATCAAACCAAACGTCCAAAAACCTGAAACCTTGTACGAAAACAGTGATGCTTGCACAAAAATAACACAATCGAATGTATGTACAATTGGGAAAAACCGCCAGATGTATCGGGCAAAATGAATGAGATCCCAGGCTTTTCTGAATGAGTGGCTGCCACCTTGTCTATATCGCGGAGCAGCCCAGCAGGGCATTAGACTTTAGAGAAGTATCTGGGCATGAATTTAAGTAATCCCTGATGCAACCGTTTCTTCACTCAGATCCCTAGATAATATCTGGTCCAAGAAATGATTTGCAAACCCTCAATCTTCGACCTCGGTGTTGAAAACAAAACTGGGGAAAGCAGTAGTGACATCCCTGAAAGATAATAAAATCAAGGGCAGAGTGAAACATTTTCAGAGATTCAAGTGAAAAGAACATTCTTGTGACATACATCCCCGGAAGATAATGAAATAATAGACGCAAATATTTTAATGGTTATAACATTGTAGTGATGTTGATACATGGATATCGTTTTCTTTTGTGAAGATTGGCAGCTTAAATACACAGGTGGTTACTAAAGTTTTAGCAAAATTTCAAGTCTTTGTACATTTTGTTTCAAGTTGGTTACTCAAGTGAAATGCTCATTATGATTTGGTCACTTAGTCCATGTCCATTAATTTGACTATTTGGAAATGCTACGTGGCACAGTGGCTGTAGTTGACCAAACTGTAACCAAAGGTTCAAGTTCAGCAAGCAAATTTTAAGTTCAATGACTAACTATGAACAATATGAAGTTGAGTGACCAACTCGAAATTTCTTTAGAAGTTCAGTGACTGCTGGTGTTTTCAACCTAAGGATTGGGTATTGAAACAAAAGGAAATTTAGGACGCAGCACTAGCTGTGATTTTATCTTTCTACTCTTAACGCTTATTTGTACGGGAAAAGAGAGAGAGCATGAGGAATCAACTCAATACCCAAATCACTAAATACTGCGAACCAACAGGAAGAAAATGACTAACTTCAAGTAGGGTAAAGTCATGTTTCTCAAAAGTGATGGGTGTTGTATAACAAAAGACTTCCAGTCTTCTTTACTAATCTTGTCATCCTTGTCAGCATCAGCATCAGCAAATGTCTGTTAAATGACCAAGATTGCACAATGAGCATATAATTCATATACAAAGAAATAACCAAAGAAAAAATGGTTTTCCAGTCGGTTGAAGCCATTACCTTGTCAATTATTTGCTCGAGAAGATCATCAGAAAGTTTCATGTCGGATTCCATCAGAATTGCAATCACCATCTGCTTAACCTGAAGCCAAAGTGTTTTTCCATAAGCACATAAAATGCATATATGGAATTATAGATTTCATTAAATGACTAAGATTCAGGAGATTCTTGACTTTCAACAAATTTACAGCCTATAAGCGCAGAAGTAAAATCGGGCAACTTAGGACATACTGCCCATTTTTGTAATACTACATATCTTTTCCTATGATTTCATATAACAATTCGTTTTTTGATATATACAACCTCAATACCCAAGTTTCATCTAAACTGTCAAATTTGACAAACTTACTGCCTGTAAGCAAAAAAATTGGATTGTACAACCGAGAAGGAAATGCCCATTTTTCCATAATCCAAATTCTTTGCATTATGATTTCGAGTAACTCCATTTCATTTTGGAATATAAACTAATCAAATACCCACTTCATCTGATTGTGGTACACAGGCAAATTAGGTGTGAATGTGCTCTAATAGCTGAATGAATCTTGTAAACCCTGGAAAATGCAGCATAGATGGAACACAACAAGTGGCCAAGACAGTATCTCAACCTCCAACCCCAACCCCAATCTCACCCCACCCCACCCCAAAAAAAGAACCTGAATTGTTTTCTGTATAAAAATAAAGAAGAGAAAAGAAGAAGTAAAGTCTGAAAATAGTAAACTTTACATTATTATACAACCTTCCAGTTATCATTACTACAAGATTAAGATTAACAATTTAACATTTGCGACACGATATACTCACTTCTTCTCGCTCAATGAATCCAGTTTGTCTCAGATCATAAAGCTTAAAGGAAACTGCAAAACAAATAAAAGGTCATCCAAATAAGCTACTTCATGAAGTAAATTGCAATTTTTAGAGCCAAAAATAATTATTATTGATCACTTACAATCTATTTTGTCTTCAATAGGGGTATGAGGATGGAACACATTGACTGCATGGATAAATTCTTCAAATTCGATAACACCATTCCTCTTTTCATCAAAAAGATCAAAAACCTGAGAGCAAACGCTGGAATCATCTAAATGCAAAGTGAAGACTCTATTTTACTTAAATTATCAGATTATGATTAAAGATAGTGCATGACAGAAATACAATATGTGTAGTCATAGTGGTAAACGATTTGTACATTACAGCACTGATTGAGTGAAGCTAAAAGGAATAATGAGTGTTCATATAAAGAAATAGGAATCCAAATATTTGAAAACAAGTTCGCTTATGTTATTAGTTGCCAAGAGAGTTTTCCTGCGGTTAATAAGCACAGTAACTATCTCTTTCCAACTCTAAGTAAAGGCTGAGAAGACGCATTAAGATTGTGAAAATCATTACCCGATCCAAAAATAGGTTCTCATCATAAGGATCTCTGCATAGTGCAAGCTGGAGTTCTTCCTGGAAAAGAACAACATGCTAAAATTAAAGATAAATTATGAGAGATTAAATAAATCAGCTAAACATTGTTACCGCAAGGTTGGATTCAAACGAGAAGCAAGGCAGCCAAGTCAAATAAAATTCAGCTGTTAACTGATGCAAGTATCTTAAATATGTAACATAAAGGTTCTCACATATTCAAAAGAGGATTGAACAAATTCCAGTGAAAGTAAAGATGGCCAATAGCTCAGTTAAAAAATCTTTTCACCTCTCACAGAAAATTTGAGAATGGAGCACCAGTGCACCCTACACACTTAAGGAAGTCGGGTGACTCTCAAAGACAATGAATTAATATACTTCTAAAATTATTATCCTGCTTCTCGTTGCACAATTGCATTCTCCTTATTGCTAACCAAATAAGTTCTTCCCCACAAGTTTTAAAAATGTAAATTCTTAGTTCTACATCCACTCATTCAGAAGCAAACCAGAACATTGAAGGATCATATACAAAGTGATGGGAGGTAAACATTTCAAAATTTAGTCTCCAAATCAATTAGTTCTGAAAGTTGGCATTCTAATTAAAGGAGGGAAGATAAACCTTTTGAAATTTTGAGTCATTCAATTCTCCTATTGTCAACGCTGATGATTGTTAAAATGGCAGAAAGAAAGAAAGTAAAGAATAGATGAACACTGTCAAAATCGAATTTCCTGCACTTCAATAAAAAAGCACACCTCCATGTCTACAATGACTTTTTAGCACTGACATAAAAATCACCATACACATTACTACTGAAGAAAAAAGAAATTCCTGAGGAATTTGCTCAAATATGGAATCGCAAAAGCACTCTCTGGAGTTATCTGCACACGCACAAATAGTCCAGAACGAACTTAAAGAGATAAAATGGCAAGAGCTCATAAAATTCATATCGCAGTATCCTTCCAATAAAAAGGTGTATTAGCACATAAATATCTCTTGAAAATCCAAGTATTTATATAACACATTAGTAGGAGCTCAGATAAAATAATGTGTGTAAGCTCAAATCATAGCTGAAAATAAATCATTTCAAGGAAAGTCATACCTTATGTATCAATCCGTCGTCTATAATTGAACTACTCAACTTCTTAAACAACTCATATAATGCCTCTATTTCATTCACAGTAACTGCAAAAATAAATTATCCAAAATCTCATTTGTAATCAAGAGAAAACACTAATTCACTGGCGAGAAAGGGTAAAATTATAATGAAATTACATCGAGATTCACTGGCGAGACGACTGAAATCATTATGCTCGGAAATCAATTTCTTCCTGCGGTACGATTTCTGGCACTCAAAACATCCGGACACCGCGAAAATCAATACTTCGCATATTGCTACAATTGGAATCACCACTGCGCAGATCTTCTCCGTAAATCTTAAAGAACTCGTACTCTGATCCCGTATCCGACACGCAAGAAAAATAATCAATCAATTTAAAAATGCACAAAAATTATATATAGTAATACATTCATGTATGCATGTTAAAATTACCAGAGAATTGTTTCTTGAATCCATTAGCAATCAAGCAAAACAAATATTCCATTTATATAGGCTTAGTTGTGTTTAAGCCACGTCATTTTGGAATAATTTTGGGTGTGTTTGTGTGGCGTTATTTTGGAAGAAAATATTTTAGAATAGTAGATTGATGGGAAATGTGTTGTTGAAAAATAAGAAAAAGTTATTGATGAGATAGAAAATATTATTTTATTGAAGAATGTGTGGTTGAAAATGAGTAAAATAATAAAAATAAAAATATTAACGTGTGCATGATTTATTGTCTCAATTATATAGTATTATTTCTTTACTTAGCCCCTGTTTGGTACACATTATTTTTTTCATTTACATTCTTCTACTTATTTTCAATCACACATTCTTCAATAAAATAATATTTTATATCACATCAATAACTTTTCTTTCTTTTTCAACCACACATTATATATCAATCTACTATTCCAGAATACATTCTTCCAAAATAATGTGGTCCAAACACATCCTTAGAAGCGTGTGATGACTAGCGACATATGACTTGCATTAATCGGTAACGATCATGTACGATTGAATAGAAAATTTGATCTTAAACAATTCAATAATGCAAAGTGACGCGACTTTATATATCAATCATTATGTTATTCTTTATAAATAAACCTCGTATATATTTTAATGAATTATTGTTGCTTAATCTTCTCGTATATATTTTAAACACGCTTTTGTTTTCATTTTTTTAATATTCTATTTTATATGGATAAGTTTCAAAGAAAGACAAGTGTCAATGCTAAGGGCCGTTCTCTTTGACGTTTTCGGATCGTTTTCTGTTTTCGATTTTCGAAAACAGTGAAAATGTCTTCACTTTCTTATTTTCGAAAACGCGTTTTTGAAGCAAAAAACTTTTTTGTACACAAAACACAAAATGAAGAAAACATCGTTTTGGACGTTTTCAAACCAAACCCACGAAAACAACCAAAAACACGGGAAACAGCTCAAAAACGCCACCGTTCCTTCTTCTGCCAAAACAATGGAACAGCAACTTTCCAACCTTCTAAACTCCGATCATCCTCCTCCACTATCACCGGATTTGCATACCATTGTGAAGTCATCGATCCCTTCTTCAATAACCACCCAAACATATACCAAAATCAATCAAAAATCATCCTCCAAAATTGAACTGGCCATAACTGCTTTGTCAAAATCTCCAACCACCATCACCCCCACCACCACACCAAATAGCCACCAGAAAGACCACCATCGCCCAGCCAAAATAGCGACCCAATCATAGCAAAATCACCACAAGAATTGCGACCCAACCACAGCCATCGCCTGCACCAACCACCGCCAAGTCGCGTCGCAACCCAACCACCGCACACCACGCACCCAACCCACCCCCGCATCAAATAACGAAAAAAATTAAAGATGCAGAAGGAGATCACAGGGAGTGCCCAAACCCAAATCACCACCACGCCGCTTGCAGGGAGCGCCGTTCGTAGGAAGCGTCGGCGATCGCAGGAAGAGGACATAGTACAGCGCTTCCGACGATCGCAGGAAGAGGACAGAGAGAGAGGCGACGACCCAAAATGAAATGGAAATGAAGAGAAAGAGAACACGTTTTGGTTTTGTTTATTTTGGAAAACAATTTTTCAAAATGTAAAAAAGAACACATTTTAACAATCTCAAAATGGACACTCAATGCGTGATCCCGAGCCCTAACATTCAAAGATGAGTTCTTTATATTGAAATAATTAATAATTCGAACAATTCCATTTTTCACCTTTTTCTTAATAAAATAAATGGACACTAAAAACACAAAAAATTCAAAATGTACACGAAGAGAACGACCCCTAATATTTTTGCGCCCATTTTTTTGGTGTATTGTTTTGACTTCTTGTCTTTCGGAATTCATTGTATTCAATACTTTCTCCATCTCATTTAATATAGATCGACTTTCCTTATTTTCTTATTTTAATTGTCTTATTTTTTTTATTGAAAATATTTTATTTTGTTTTGTTGGTTTATTAATATACCCTTATTTAATTTGTCTAAATAAAACTAATTTACTACTAGTTGTTGATAATTAAATAAAGGCAAATTAAAAAAATTTGGCAAAAATTAATTTTTCAAT
>CAIGRQ010221433.1:0-12548 GCA_903798375.1 Fraxinus sp. D2006-0159 | reverse complement strand
TGCTGTTAAAATTAATTATTGACTTTAACTTAAATATGTATAAAAAAATTTTAGCAAATCAATCTGGAGCTTATTTAGAGTTGTTTGGGAGAGATTTTTAGAATTTTGACCGATAATTTTTCCAACTTTTTAATTATAACATTCTCTGAAAAATCATTTTTTATTTGAATAGTCTCTCTCAAACAAATTCAAAATCATGTATAGAATTTCCCAAATAAAAGGATAGATATTTACCTTTTGGTTTGAAAAGTTAATTGGATTAAATTTCGAATATCTTGACCATTATTTGATGTGTAATAGTCTTTTCTTGAAACTGACAAAAAAGTATGATAAAGTTAGCTCCTCTTTGACGTCCATTATTTCATAAAAATAAATTTTGTAATAGTAATTTTGGATAATGTGTTTCTGAAAAGTAGAAAAAAAAAAAATTTGGGCTTACGTACAAAATATTTATTATGATTTAAAATAAAATTTGAGAAAACATGAATTTTCAAATAATGGGAATACATATAATTACTATTGTAATTGATCATTTAACTTTAAAAAAAGGGGGAGGGACATATGTTAACAAAATGGATTTAATTTAATTAAAATTTTTTTTTTATGAATATAGAAATGAAATGAACAGATTGTAAGAAGAAAATAATATTTTATTAGAGTATCACTCTTTTCGTGTTACAAGTATGAAAGTACCAATCAAACTACATGTACAAAGCATGTTTGAGCCTCATTTTATTGTAATAATGCATTTTAAAATAATAGATCGATAGAGAATGTGTAGTTAAAAAATAAAGAAAATTTTTAGGTTTATTAGTAATATTATTTTATTGAAAAATGTGTATTTAAAAATAAGAGAGAAAAATGTATTTTGAAAATAATAAAATAATAGGGATCAAACAAGGGCTAGGTTTTACATAAATTTTGACATTCTTGTGAAATGACCATTTTTAGACATTAATCTTCATAACACATAAAACAATCAATGTCAGATTTTGACAACATTAATAAAGTGTCAAACTTAATGACACACAAATGTGTACAACTAGTTTAATTGTACAAATACAGAGGTTACACTTTTTAAATGGTGATTCACCCATCTAGAAATTGTTTCAACAGCGGTATATGACTGCAGTCTTTTTCATCTTAAAATATTCAATTCCTCAAAGGCGGTCCACTGTGATCAAAGTTTTTGGCTTACTGTCATTTTTAGCCACTGTTTGATCCACATTCTTGAAAAATGCATTCTTCCTCCACTCATTTTCAACCACACATTCATCAATAAACTAATCTTACATCCAAATTCAAAAACTTTCTTTATTTTTTAACCTCATATTTTCCATCACATCACTTGAGAAATGTATTTTTTTCCTCCACAATGTGTATCAAACATAGCCTTAGTATTCTTCTCACTAATTTATAAATCGTCAAATTATTTTTATCTATTTATAAATTTTAGGAAAAATTGCACCAGCGGTCCCTAACCTTTTCATTTTTTACAAAATTTACCATAACATTCATTTGTGTTAGGGGAGGTCCCCAACCTTTCATATATATGCAGCTGGGGTCCCATTGGATAAAAATCATCCAAAACACTATCAGTTGACCTGCAAAATTAGAAAATTAGATATATCCCCTTTAAGGAGAGGCAATTTTGTTCAATCAGTATTTCTCATTTGATAGTGTTCAAATCACTGTACATTTTCCTTCACATCGTTGAATGATATTTCTTTTCTCGCCTCCAGTAATTGTCAGACACTTTTCAGAAAGGAGATGAATATGGAGATGAATATTTGTAGATGTGGGTTCCTTATGAAAATGAAGACTACATGGACGAACTTGAACCAAGGAAGAAGGTTTATCAGCTGCCAACGACATAAAGATGCAGGTGAATGTAATTTCTTCGATTCGGTTGACCTACCGATGTGTCAGAGATCGAATGAGCTTATTCCTGGACTTCTACCAATTAGGAGGGAGATGGAATATGAAATGAATGCCCTCTGTTCAAAAGGCTGTACATCATGGAAGACTTGGCTAATTGGATTTGTACGTAGAATTTTAGCAAAATGGGTCTGTACCTAGATCTGGATTAGGTATAAGCTAAGATGTTGGGTTTCCATATTGTGATGTGGGTCTCACATTGATAAATCGTGTGGTCTATTGTCTTTTAACTTATTTTCTAGTAATAAAACATGTTATTATTTTACTGTATTTCAATGTTTTATTTCTCCTATGTTCCTCTTCTTTGCCGAGAATGAATGATTTAAAAATAGAAGGGAAATTTTGTTTAGAAAACGTTACGAAGATGGTGCAGCAATAATCCCAAAATATAACACAAAATCGAATGTATAACAATGAAATAAGGATTGTAATACTGAGCATTCTTTTCATCTTCGTTTGAAATGTACATCATCAAAATAGCAATTCAAGTTCATAGTCAACTATGACAAAAGATCATTTTCGGTCAACAATGTTATTAATCCCTTACAAAAAGATCATATACAACACAAAGAGTAGTCTAAGAGGACAGAATCAGTACAAGCTAAATTCTTTTTTCCTTGCCCTTCTTCTTTGCCTACGCCTGAGACTCATTTGATGTAGATGTTTTTCTCTTGCCTTGTGATGTTGGTTGTGATTGTTACTAAGTATCTGCTTGTGAACTTGGCTAGGAACTTGCATCTGTAGGTAATGAGGTTGTGCATGTTCTCCTGTTATAGCCTATTCCTCCATATCTTCTACATGCCATCTTCATACCCCGTTCTTACAATTTTTGTACCTGCATGTGATTCAACTTGTGACATTTTTCTCATCTTCTTTGGTATGTTTATCTGTTACTTTTTTATGGACAGATCAAGAAGATGCCTACCAAGTTCTAACCACAGAACTTGACATTGGCTGAATTATTGGGTTGTAGGTCCTAACATAAACTTCCTTGGTGTAGCATACATTAACGTACTCATGTATGCCAATATTCGTAGAAAGCATACCAAAGATTACATGAGCATAGATAATTCCAGTAAATTACCATTTTCTACATGCACATTCCATTCCTACCAAATCCACACTCCATTTCATACCATTTCTATTGCTGACTTCAAACTTCTCACTACCGATATCATTTGCCTTCAAGTATCTTGTTTGCTTTTCAATTATAGTCTTAATTCTAGAACCAAAATAATGATCCCATCTTTGTGCTGCTTCCCTTTTTGTATTCATCATCATCGTTTGTTGGTGTCTAATCTTCTCCAATAGTGATATAATTGGCTTTTCTCTTGCAACAACAATGGAAGAGTTGAATGCCTCACATAAGTTGTTAAGTAAGATGTCACACTTACTATGCTCTTGAAAATGTGATTTATTCTATTGTGAGGCTGGTTTCTCATTGAACCACTTGAATTCTTCTTCATTAACTTCATTCATTTCAGTCATTGCACTCTTCCACTCCGACACAGTTGTTGCCTTAGCTGCAGACTATAATAGACTTTTCAGTGTGAGGCCTTTATGCATCAAAGTGAAGTTACTGTACAAATATCTTGCACAACAACTGTGCTGTGCTCCTTTACAGAATTTGTTAATGGATTCTACCAAACCCTTCTGTTTACCAAAGTGAGTTACTGGACACCAGTTGGTGCATTCAGCACGTTCAACTGCAGGTTCATGTAGAGTATCATCAATAGTTGGTGCATTATGTTCAACTGCAGGTTCATGTTCAACTGTAGGTTCCTCAACTATAGCCTCTACTTCAACATCTACAGGTTTCTCAACCTCATCCACTGTATAATCTATAGGTTTCTCTACTGTTGCCTCCACTTCAACATCTGTAGGTTCATCTACTACAGACTCCAGATTTTCAACAACTGCAACCCAAAATCAGTATCTCCTATATGTTCACCCATTGCAGTCCCTACATTTTCACTAGCCTCTTGAGCTCCTATCCCAGCATTAGTAGAATTTCCTCATGTAAAACAAATTCAATCAAAATGATCATCATGCCCAAACCCTAGTCTTACATTATATGAATGCATAATGTGAACCCATAGCCATTGTATGTTGTATGGTACACCCTAATCTATAAAACAGTAAAAACATGCAATATTGCAGTAGAAGAAATGACATCGCCGCTCTGTGCATATCAAAGAGCCCCATCATTTTCAAAAATTAAAAAAATACTCAGTGTAGATAGGAGCAGGAAGGGGGCCTTGTATGTGATAAGTAAAATCTTCAATATTGTGATCAGATTCATGGCTTTCTTCACCAGACATTGTAGAAGATGGACATTTCTCTTTCTCTTTGTGTAACATGAATAGGCGAGTGGGAAAAAAATTGGTTACTTTTTAATTTTTAAATCAAATGAGAAATACTAATTGGACGAGATTTTCCCTCCTTAAAAGGGTAAATATACTTTATTTTTTTATTTTTTCAGGTCAACTGACCGTGTTTTGGATGATTTCTGCCCAAAGGGACCTCAGTTGCATATTTATGAAAGGTTAGGGACCTCATCTAGCATAAAATGAAGGTTAGAGTAAAACCCCACTCAGGCAATTTATCAAACACCTTTACCATGCTCAAAATCCTACGAGCAAAGCCTTGAGCTTCCAAGAATCACAATAAGATTTCTCTTCTTTATCACTTGAGTAAGTTTAATTTGGCATATAAGTTTGAAAGGTATCAAAAAGCATCAAGATTCAGAAAAATAGTTTAAATCTTCACATTCAATTTTAGGAACAAATTTAACTTTTTAAGCAAGAGATTTATTGATTCAAAATAAGTAGAAAATTGAACATAAAGTCCCGGTGTTCTTATCCACTTCATTAGCTAACTGATGAAGTGGATCCTCAGGATTATACATTACCTATCACCCCATCAAAAACATAAGAATTCTGCAAAAAATAAATAAATCTTCATATAAAATTAAAAGCAGAAATTTGACTTATAATTAACCACAAAATAGCAAAAATCGATACATCTCCTTGTTTTCTTCCAGTTTTGGAAATAGAAGCCGTCGCTTTGATTCTTGAAAATCGAGCCCATCTTTCAAAACAAGATGGGTTTTCCAAAATCGAACCCCTTTTCCAAAGAAAGGTTGATACCTCTACTTGTTTTCTTCCAATTTTCGAATCAGAAGCCGTCGCTTTGATTCTTGAAAATCGAACCCCTTTTTCAAAATGCGCCTCCAGCTTCGGCTCCATCCCCGCCACCACCGACTGTGAAGAGGATACGAGTGGTGGATGAGAACGGGGTGATGACGGACAATTTTGAAGTGGGGGAGTATATGATCCAAGGGGAGATGAGATTAGGGAGGCATAAATAAGGGGAGATGAATGGAGGGAGGTTGAATAAATTAGGGTTTGTGTTTTTTTTTTTTGGTTTTCTATATATAATTTAATTTGGGAAAAATGTACAAAACGTTTCGCAACGTCTATAAAACGTGCCAAAAATGTACTTTTCACAACATTCAATAAACGTTGCCAAAATAAACTTTTCGCAATGTTTGACAAATGTTGCAAAAGAAAAGTCTTTTGCAACGTTCACCAAACGTTGCGAAAAGTCACCTTTAGCAACGTTTATCAAACGTTGCAAAAGGTAAGACTTTCTATAACGTTTGATAAATGTTGCTAAAGGTGGCTTTTAGCAACGTTTGATAAACGTTGCTAAAGGTAAAACCTTCCGCAACACTCCATAAACGTCGCTAAAGGTGTTTACTGCAATATTTTCTAAAAAACGTTGCCAAAACTCATTTATATTAACCAATGGCAACATTCACTTACTAAAATGTTGCCAAAAAACTCTTTTGGTAACATTTGTTGCAACCTTTTTAATGTTGCAATTAATGATTTTTGTTGTAGTGTGTTGTTTTTGGATTACTCCTTTTTTTCTTTCAAACAATCTGAAGATACTTACTCGTACGAATTATTAGGACTATATTTGAAAAGAGTAACATGATGAAAATGGAGCAATATAATTAATAGGATCAAATAATGAACAAACAACGAACAACATGTAAATTGACCCCGTCGACCTACAATGTATTATTAAGATGAATTTGCTTCATTCTATGGTGCTTAGAGGCTCAACAATCTACTCCTAAAATAGAATGGATTTCACTTCTTACCAAAGCAGAACAACAATCAACAGTAATAATGCAATATTGACATCACATATACATAAATAAGTTTTTGTTAAGTATTTAATGTAATTGACAAACCTATGAACAAAAAGGACTAAAGCTGATATGTTGTAAAAAGTCAAGGAGTAGTGTGCAGTTAGTATAAGTTGTAATATTTTAGGTCTAGGGTTCGAGAATGGAAAAGAAGGAAAAATGGCGCGGAACCTCGCTAGACTGTTACTAAGGGTTGACTCGAGCGTTAGAAACAGAAATTTCATCGCTCGCCTGTCGCCTTACCTTCGCTCGAGCGACAGTGCTATCCGGAAATCTTTTTTTAATTCTCTTTTAAATGCTTTTTGTCCGACCCATTCATTTCCTAACCTACATATAAATAACCAAACGTCACAGAACGTGATTTCTAAGGTTGATCATTATGAAAACTCTTAGCTCTTCATATTCTCTTCATATATTGAGATTTCAACCTTCATTCTTTTTAGCGAATTTTTCTTGGCGGTGAGAAAAACATCATATCTTAAATCCAAGTACCAAAACTGTTCATTTATATTTGTCAGAGCTTCTTAAGATCAAGGGAAGCTGACTGAAGTTCCAGTCGTTGAAGAATGAGTTGTTCTTCATACATCCACAGGGGATAGACGATTCCACAAAGATAGGAGTTGCTGTAGGAGAGCGCAATCCAGGAGAGGTTTGAAAATTGCAGCTAGGAATTGGTGCAGGAGCACATAATTCAAGAGAGCTGTTGAAATTACAATCATGAGGTCAGATAGAACGTATCGTTCGTCTAGTTTGGTAGACTGTAAGTTTAAAAATCATTTATAATGGATTGTTGACTAGCAAAGTGTCCGGAGTTTTCACTCAGTTGGATTTCTCCGTGATCAATTCTTGTGTTTATTTATTGCTAACATAACTACGGTATTTCAATATAGGACCCAGTTGGGTTTCTCCGTGATCAATTCTTGTGTTTATTTATTGCTTACATAACTACGGTATTTCAATATAGGAATAACTTAATTGCATGATTACCATCTATAGAATAATTAATTAGTGATTTGTTGCTATTTAATTGTTAATTAACTTTAATTCCACATATTTGCCTATTCACCCACCCTCTAGGTGCTGTTAGAGTCGAACTACTTATTTTCAATTAGTACCAGTGCCCAAATTTCGATTCCTAACCCTTTAGTATTCTAGATGAGTCAGTCATTGTCTGTGCCTCCATTTTTCGATGGAAGGACTTATACTTATTAGAAAGTTCGAATGAGAGATTTTCTTAAAGGTTTGGATGAACGTATTTGGATTTGCTATCAAATTGGGTGGACTCCACGTTCAACTATTGTTGCTGGTGTAGTTACACTCATTGATATTTCACTCTGAACTAAAGATGATTTAGCTGAGTGTAACTGGAACAGTAAGGACATTCATGCCCTATTCATGGCCGTGTCTCCTGAAGAGTTTAGGAGAGTTTCGATGTGTGAGACTGCTAAAGAAGTTTGGGATATTTTCGAAACCACACACGAGGGAACTAAAACGATTAAAAATTCTAAGTTGCAAATGTTAATCTCTAGGTTTGAAGAAAATAGAATGAAGGACGATGAATAGTTCGATGAATTCTATGCGAAGCTAAATAACATAGTTAAGTCGAGTTTTAACCTAGGTGAAAAGATCCCTAAGTCCAAAATTGTTAGAAAAGTTATTAGATCCCTACCTGAAAGGTTTAAACCTAAAGTCGTTGCGATTAAAGAAAGTAAGGACTTAGATGCTGTAAAAATTAAGAACTCATAGGATCCCTTCAAACTTATGAACCCACTCTCTCTAAACCTAAAACGGTTAAATCCACAGCAATGAATACTGTTAGGGTAGAAGAGAGTAAATCTACTGATGCTAACACTTAGAAACGATAAAATAGCTTATTTCGTTAAAAAAATTCAGAAGGTGATGAGGAATAGAAGAAAACCTCAAGAATGGGAAATCGAAGTCCCTAATAAATTCTCGAAAGATAGACGTGAGAAAATAACTCTAGGACTCCCATTAAGAAAACTCAATCCGTTAGATGCCATGGGTGTCAGGGTTCAGTCACTATACGAATGAATGTCATAACTTGAAGATCAAAAGAAGGTGTCTGGAATTCCAGTCGTTGAAGAACGCGGTGTTCTTTGTACATCTATATGAGATAAACAATTCCACAAAAATAGGAGTTGTTGCAGGAGAGCGCAATCCAGGAGAAGTTTGGAAATTGTAGTTGGGAATTGGTGCAGGAGCACATAATCCAGGATATCTGTTGAAATTGCAGTCAGGAGGTCAGATATTACGTGTCTTCGTCTAGTCTGGTAGATTGTAAGTTTAAAAATCATTTATAGTGGATTGTTGACTGGCAAAGTGCCCGAAAATTTCATCCAGTTGGGTTTCTCCGTGATCAATTCTTGTGTTTATTTATTGCTTACATAACTACGATATTTCAACATAGGAATAATTGAATTGCATGATTAACCATTTAGAAAATAATTAATTAGTGACTTGTTGCTATTTAATTGTTAATTAACTTTAATTCCACATATTCACATATTCACCCCCCCTTTAGGTGTTGTTAGGGTCGAATTACTTATTTTCAGTGATCATCCGCACTCATAATGTATAGCATTATTCGAAACTAAATATGTTTTTCCACGTCACATAAATGAGAAAATGGGTTTGTAAAAATGGAAACTCAGGATAATAATGTCAAGAAATAAAAGTTAGAAAAAAAAAAAGTGCAGAATGAAATAGAAAGAGGAGGTCTAGTGAAATTTTACTCTTCACTTTGACCAGTCTTAGTTGTGATAAAAAATTTCTTTGCCTAGTCATTTTGTTCCATGCCTTTTTCGTCGTCTTCATTTTTGTTCTTTTCGACGCCATATTTTACTTAATAGTCTAACATGACAGCCACCATAAAAATAAAATATTCACGCTATAATAAACTATATGCCTTTTTTGAACAGCACCAATTTATCTTCAACGGAATTTTGTATTTTGGTCATAATATTTATCATTATTGCCACATATTCTCTCTCTCAAAAATGTCTATATATACCTATATGGCCAAATGCACATCCCACAGGTGCCATAGAGAAGCAATACAGCACCTCCTTCACAATCTACAGCAGGTATTCCAAGAAATTATTATCTATATAAATAGGATGAAGTCAGTTGTATTGAAATACATAATTCTGATTTCATCCCAGCTGAAGTGGGCATGGGATGTCCTTCTTCACCAATCCTTCTTTCAGCCTCGTGGAATCGAATTAAGTGACTATGTTGATGACCTTACTGTAATGAGTTATGAAAATAATAATAATGCAGAGTGTGGGGATTCATCGGTAGAGTGTGCTGTTTGCTTATGCAGAATTGATGAAGGGGATGAGGTTAGAGAGCTCAGATGCCACCATCTTTATCACAGAGTTTGCTTAGATAGGTGGGTAGGATATGGACACAGAACATGCCCACTCTGCCGGAATAACCTAAAGCCACGGCAACTGGCCGCGGACCTCCACCTGCAGGCGGAGGTGATAAAAATTAACTTCTGCGCCACCAGATCAAGGGACGACCGGTGTACCTGGTGGCTGCGCTAAGTCTATCTCTAGCCATACAGAGGGTGCAGGATGGATTAGTACAAATAAGAAGTTTGGTAATCCATTTTTCTCTTTTATTCCTTACTATGCTACCCGCTTGTGGTGTTTCTTTTATTGGTTCAATGTTCTTTTCCAAAATATATGTACATGCAGTTATGCTATTTGTAGTGTTAATGACGATATATTAAATTGACATCTTAATAATGGAATGAAATAAAACAAGAAACAGATTCTTTTATTAAAACCATTAATCCATCCCTGTTGGTGAAGTGGAACCACTATAACAAAAACCGTCTTTCATTTTGCAACATTTGTGCGCATTGCAAATCTCGATGTTGTCTAGAGTAGAAGGATACGACAACGTTTAAAAGACGTTGCCGTATACCTTTCGCAACGTTTTTTAAACGCATTGGTGGTCGGAAGGTAGTCGATTGGTGGTCGTTGAGTGCCAAAGATCTTGAGTTTCGATCGCCACAATTTTTTTCATTTTTTTTAAAGTTTAAAACAGTGTTGCATGTAAATACGTATAGAATTACATAACTATAATTTACTAAATTTTATGTAGATAAATTTTCAAATTGGTATTTATTCACTCTCTTAAAAATAAAGATTCTTCCAGTAACACAATATATTCATAAATGTTTGGGTAGTTCAAATAGATAACAATCATCCCTCAAATCATGTGAGACATACATGTTGCCAATCTAAAAATTAAATATTAGGAACATGGTAGGCATGCAAATAAATTTACGAAATTGACACAGGTGGCAGACAAGCGGAAATTTTCAATTTCTTGGCATACTTTACAATGGTTCCCAACACAATCTTTCCTCTAATTAGGGTATAATTTCAATTAACTACCTAATTATGTCAAATTTGTAGAGTTAAATAATAAGCAGGATATTAATTTTATATGAGAAGCCCAAAAATTGATTTCTTTTTATATCACAGCTTATACATCGGATTTATTTTGCAATTTCAGAATTTAAAATAAAATACCATATATTAGGATAGAAGATATGGCTGGAAGTATTTTATACAGTAGGTTAGACATTTCACTCATTGTTACATGACTTGCAAGTTTGTTTTTCATAATCCTCTAACTTTAAAAAAAATAATATTATATTAATTTTTTTTCTACGTTATGAACTTCAATGCACACAAAAGTTTTATTCAAAATACGTACGTTAATTAAGTAAGCAATTTATTATTACATGGAAGACATAAACTCATTTATACACCTTGTTAGAATCATAACAATAACACATAAGTACTAAGAGAACTAAACATAATAAGTTAACAACCATGTAAATATGCAAGACAATTAAACATATATTATTTTAAAATTCAATATTTAATTGGATATAGCAAAGATTATTTAATTAAACTTTACAAAACATTTTCTCGAGACATCAAATCCTAAATAAGTAAAATAATACAATCCTATTTTACATTATACTTGGAAACAAATTCACATACAATTCTATTCCTAGGTATATTCATTAATCAACCTATAAAGACCAATTCACGATGAACAGTGACACACGTGAACAGTGATGGTGTGTTTCTGTTCATCACTTTTTTTTTTTCTTCAAAACTCAAATTATAAAATTAAATGTTTGTCTACACGAATTTAAATCTAAAAGATCTGATACCAAACTGTGACGACCTAAAGTATTATAAAATTTAAATCGTCACTAAACATTTCATTCAATGATTAAATAAACATAGCAAACACTCCAATGTGAAAGATTTGGTTCTACGAATTATAAATAAAAACATGTAGAAAATATATCCAAATAAAATTCGTTCCAAATAATAAGATCTATGTGATAAATAAACCAAAATAATACTGAAAAAAAATAAATTCATAGTCACGTTACATGGGATGCTTTATTTAGTTCCTTGAATCCAGCACCACGATGCACCTCATCGCCCACCAACCAACGACCCATTCTAACCTGTGAGGAGTAAGGGAAAAAAATGGATGAATATATAGGAATACTCAATAGGACACGAATTAATGAGACAATCCCAAATAAAATATTTAATTCATGCGCCAAGAAAAATCATATTGTCATCATATTCTTAGAAAATCGGTAAGAGCTCAATACATATCTTTAGTACCGGCTTGCCATATCATATCATATCTTTGGTACCGGATTGCCATACCATACATATCTTTAACTTTCATGAGTATAATAATTCATCAACATGAAAGAAAATAATTTAAATGGGATAAAACAACTGCATCTCGATATCCTACTTCGTTGATGAAAATAGTTTTTTTTTTTTGAAAGAAAGTAATAATATCACGTTCCACAATCCTTTTCTTTGATGCCGTGTTTGTATATGCTTGTTTGATTTAGTAAAATATATCATAAATCTTTTACTCCTAACTTGAAGCACTTATTTTAAGGTAAAAATATTAATTCCTTAAAAGACGTGAGATATACATATAAACAACTTCAAACTTTCTATCAAATCATATAGTCACACAATTTTTCATGTAATTGGCTCAAATTACTACTAAATATCATAAATCTTTTACTCCCAACTTGGAGCACTTATTTTAAAGTAAACAATATTAATTCCTTAAAAGACGTGAGATATACATATAAACAAATTCAAACTTTCTATCAAATCATACAGTCACACAATTTTCCATGTAATTGGCTCAAATTACTACTAAGCTCCTGTTTGGGCCATATTTTTTTTCCATTCTCATTTTTCTACTCATTTTTAACAACACATTTTTCAATAAAATAATATTTTTTATCACATCAATAACTTTTCTTTCTTTTTCAACCACATATTCTACA
>CAIGRQ010221425.1:0-10469 GCA_903798375.1 Fraxinus sp. D2006-0159 | reverse complement strand
AGTCCTTTGTGGCCACATATTTTATAAAGTCCTTTGTGGCCACATATTTTATAAAATCAACAATTTTTTAATCATACATTTTATCAATTTTTATCAAAAAATATAAAAAAAAAACTTAATTTTAATCTTCATCAACAGGGTTACATGAGTGTTTTTTTGAATTTGTTTATATTATTACACGACACTGATTTTTTTTATAACTTTACAGCGCATTATCTCCTCCGAAATCAATAAATTTTAGTAGTATAATTTGAACCCTTTAAATAATGTAAATATTGTGTATTATTCCCCGTCTCATAAATTTTTTTTTTTTCATTTTCATTTTCACACAAATTAAGAAATGTAATTAATATAGTCAAAAATGTAATTTTTCTTACATCTTTCCTATTATACCCCTACATTAAATAATAATTTAAATATGAGTAATTTATATTTGTTGATAACAGGAAACATTAAATAGGAGACATATTAAAAAGTTAAAAAAAATCAACTATACTTTCTAGGAGTTGACAAAATGATCCGACCAAATCAAACCGAGTAATTCGATCGATTCTACATAAAAATTAATGATTTTGGTTCTTAAAATCGAGAACCATTTGGTTCTGATTCTAGTTCTAGAATTGAGCTTAATTTTTATTATTTCTTTATATTTTGTTTTCTTTTTACAAATAAGTGAATCACACCAAAAAAAAATCAACTTTAAAGACTACAAGTGTGAAATGGACAAAAATGTCATTTAGCCCCTGTTTGGGCCACATTTTTTTTTTTTTTTCATTTTTCTACTCATTTTCAACTACATATTTTTCAATAAAATAATATTTTCCATCACATCAATAATTTTTCTTTCTTTCTAACCACACATTCTCCTTCAATCTACTATTTCAGAATACATTCTTCCAAANTTTTTTTTTTTTTCATTTTTCTACTCATTTTCAACTACATATTTTTTAATAAAATAATATTTTATATCACATCAATAACTTTTCCTTTATTTTCAACAACATATTTCCCATCACATCAACCAAAAAAATACATTCTTTTAAAAATAATATGCACCAAACGATGGCTTATTATTACATTTTACCTTATCACCTATCAGTCAAAGTGTTAAGTCCTAAATCTAAATTCTGAATCATTTTTCTCATTTTCAATTTTTGATACACACTCACATTCACACTCACACCCATACACTACAATTGTCATTAAATTTGATGAATGTTTGATGTTTATTTTTTTATTTAGTTTAGCTATATATTATTAATTTATGAATATGGACTGATATGATTCGAGATGGCCTGAAAGCTACCTGAAATTTGATAATTGACGGAGAGTGGTTAAGTACAAGTTTCATGTTGGACTCGGAAGAAGAAACCAAATGGATCAACTCGATTCAAGCAGCAAACGAGAAGCGTTGATGAAAACGGGTATAACTTTCAGTTCGATTGTCGGATTTTCGCCCATGAGTACATTTCAGAAACAACACGAAATTCTGCACAAGAAAAAAAGAGGAATTAAAATTAATAACATGCGACCGCATGGTAGAAAAATGATGCGATATTTTTCATTTTTCGCGAGTTTCCCTGTTAAATTAGAATTCTATTTTCTTTCCAATTATTTTGTAACATAATTACGTTTTTACTAAGTTTTCTAACCATTAGTATAAATAGGACTTCATTATTCAATTTTTGAACCTTTTGACAAATTTACTATTGAGATATATTCGAGAGGCTATTGTATTTTTCAAACATTATTCTTCTTCGGACATTCAGAACTTATCAAGAGGGTTCTTGTGACGTTTAACACTGAATGCGGATCATGTATTGTGTAATCAAATATGTCATTCAAACTTCTTTTTGTTTTTATGCTTGGCTCATTAATTTTTGGTTCAAACTCAAAATCGGGATTAATCTTTGGGCTTTCTTGGGATCTTCAATCTCGTTGTGAGTTGCGTAGTGTTCATTGCTACGTGGTTCTCATCATGGACCAATGGTGATAGATTTTAATTTTAATTTGCATTTATCATTTGAAATTTAAGTAATGGAATTATAACTAAATCAAACCAAGCTAGAACCAATTGGTCCAATTTCGGTTTAGTTCCATATCTTTATAATAATAATAATAATAATTGGTTCCATTATTTAAAAAAACATAAAAAAAATATCATTCACTCTTGGTTTGGTTCGATTGGAACTAAAATCAAATAGAACCATGTCCATCTCTAATACTTTTACTTTTAATCAGAAAAGTGACTTATAATTTGAGACATAAAAAAAGAAAGTCAATCTATCTTCGTATGAAGAAGGGAGTAATTTTTTACTTTGCAACCACTAAAAGTTTACAATAGGTTATGGTCCATTATCAACAACAACAATAATAATAAAAGGATATTTGCAACTGCATATCCAAATCTTTCAAAACATTTCAAGTTTTACCTTAATCTTTTGTTTGTTGCATTTATTAACCCAAATCTTTCAAATGAGTGGGCTAAAGCACAAATGGATGGAATCCATCCAATTTGCCATTAGTTGCAGATAATTCTCTCTTAATCTCATCTACGGTTGGGTTCCTCTTCAATTCTGTACTCGTATCCAATTTCTCATCCTCTAGGCTCCAGAACAAAACAAACAGTCAGATTATTCCTCTTTTTACACCTCAAAATCTTATCAAATTTTGTGAATGGAGGGAAAGAATAGTTTAGTGGGCTTTTGGCCGAGTAATGGGTTTTGTGCTTGAAAAGAATGGTTCCTGAAGAAGAACAGGTGAGGTTGAAATTTCGATCGTTGTTTGGAAGATGAGAGTGAGATAATAGGGCGAAGATAAGGAATAATGTTTTTGTAAAAGGAAATCATACGCGTTAAGGTTAAGATTTTAGGAACAAGTATAAAGAAAATAGATGGTGATGTTGCGAAATAGACTAGGGTTTTGCATGGACGTAGAGATGTCAATGGCTCGGCCCATAAACCCACGAGCTCGTGGGCTCGTGAGACACGAGCCACGAGCTCACAAGCCGAGTCGGCTCGTGGCTCGTTTGCTCGTGGGCGAGCTCGGCTCGGCCCACGAGCTCGTGAGCCGAGCCACGAGCTGAGCCGGGAGCCCACAAGCTTTTTCAATTTTATTTTTTTTTCACTTTTTTATTTATTTTTGTTTAGTTTTTTACGAGCCCAAGTGGGCCTTGCCCACGAGCCGACGAGCTGCTCGACCCGTTTGTCATCTCTACATGGACGGGTAGAAGCTGTGATGGTCAAGAGAGAGCATTGAGATCACCGTTTTACGCGTTAGAGAGAGTAACTTGAAGGTGAAGATAATTGCGTGGGTTGGCTGTGGCCACCCTGCGACAGTAGGTGGTGGCTTTTCTTGTTTGACTTTGGGAGAAGATTTCATTATTTCTTTTTCTTTTATTTTTTCGATTTCTTAATTATTTCAATTAATTTATATGGTAATATTATAAAATTATCATTTTACCCTCCACTTAATTGGTCAAACGAGGCCAGATTTAATTTTTCTTGATCAACTAATGACAAATTGGACAGATTCCATCCATATGTGCTTCTTCGGTCGAAAGGTTTGGGGCCACAAGTCCAAACCTTATTTAAACTTACTGAAACTTTTTATAGCTCTTATTTAATAAATATTTTTTGAAAATAGATTTTTAGATGAATTTATATTAAAGGGTAGGGAAGAAATTATGAAAAATGTTTTAAAAAAAAATATGAATAAAATAAGTGAAAGAGAGAAGTGATTATGAAATAATTAAAATCAAATAAGTGCTATCAATGTATATGAGAGTAGAGAAAAACTCATATGAAGCTGGTACCTTTTCACTTTCCAGCATAAACTTAAAGTCAAGAAATTGCTGGAAAAGACGCAATTATGCTTTTAAAAATTCATTATAGCCAAGATTTTACTTATCTCTAGGGTTTACTTTAAAGATATGGCGATAATGATTTTAATATAATTAAATTCAAAATTAAGCATATAATTACATTATTCGAGAAGGTCCACATCATCTTCATTTGTCGGCCACTTGTTTGCTTCCACACACGTTTGTAATTAAGCTATTGGATTCACATATTATTCGTATAATCTTTTTTAAATTATTATAATTTCATAGATTTCATCTATAATATATTAAATTTCAAATCAAGTGAGAATCATTTTTGGACGATTTTAAACCTGCTATAATTTAATTATTTCAATAATACCTTATTTTTCATTTTTCAATATGTGATAAATACTACAAAATTCTTATCAAGTATGAATTTTGTGTCATTAATTCTCAATTAATTAACATTCAAATTAATTAAGACTCAATGAATCTTTACTTGATAAATCTTGATATACATGAATATAGATTATTATGGATGTATCTAGAAATTTTAATGGGTGTTTAAATTCATGTATTAGATTACATCTTATGTACCAAATGTAGTATAAAAAAGTTGCTCATTTGTAATTTTTCATATTCACGAAAAAATTTGAATTATAGAAGTTGAGTTTTTATAGTACAATTTTCTTCTCTTAAATTTTTATCCTAATTTTTATGTTTTTTAGATCGTTTGTTACTCATCAAATCCTCACTACAAGTTGATATCAAATATTATTTTTATAACATTTATAAAGTATTTCAGAATAACATACAATACACATTCAACCTGACTAGTTAGTTAAAAAGTAAATAAATATATATGCTTAATTTATTTATTTTTATAACCGTGGATGTTCGAACCTGTTTACACGCACCTCGACTAATCCCACGATGCATGAAGTTTACGATCGGGTACTCATCTCAGTGACCTTGAGAGGACTCAAACTTGTGACCATTGAAGAGCAAACACAAGGCCTGACCATCTCGACTAATCTCACGAGACTCTGAAGTTTACGATCGGGTACTCACCTCAGTGACCTTAAGAGAGCTCGAACTGGTGACCATTGGGGAGCAAACACAATCTCTAACCAATTGAGCAACCCCTAATGCGCTTAAAAATGATATTTAATTCTTTAAAAAAATTACCAAACAAGATACTAATATTCTTGCTTAGTTTACTTAAATCACTAATTTCATGTGCAATCAATTCCAACAAAAGGTAAAATTTTAATTCGGTTTTAATTTTTTTAAAGCAAATTCTATTTCAATATCATTTTTTTGTATTATTCCTCAATCATATGAACCATTATAAATTTTATGTAAAAGTTACATGAATTAATATACTTTATGTTTTATGAATCATATTTTCTGGATCAATACTTTATGTTTTCGCTTCTTATTATCTTTGTTTTTTGTTTACTTAAAGTTTAAGGATAACATTATGTTTCTTACATCATTTTAGCATACATTTTAGATGAAAATCGTTAGTAGGGACAAACTTCGCTAATCAACGAGGATGGAGATGAAAATGCGACAAAAATTATCGATACTATTATCACTTTTCACTTGAAACAGAAAATCGAAAAGCGAAAGCGAACCTAGAAAATTTTCCATTCATATCCAAATAATCTATAATATAGTTCATCAACATCAGTTTCGAATCACAAACTTAATCCTCTTGAGTAGTTATTTATAAAATGTTGTAGCATAACTAAATGGTCCAAGTTCGTGATGTAATAAAAGTTTAAGGATTCCAACTTTAGAGTTGTGCTTGATGTACAGGAGTGAGCTGTAGGCGTGTCATTTTCTCAGAAAAAAAAATAAAAAAAAATGCAACCATGCAAGTGCTACCTGCAAGCCCTTTCCCCTGTATCCCTACTGAATCCTTCCTTAGCCTGGATATTGTATTTTTATATGTTGACTTATGTTTGTTGTCCAAATTTATCTACAGTACACATGGAATAACAAGACAAGAAGAAAACTAAGCAAGTTTTTCAATCTTTTTAAACTTTCGGCTATTTATTTAAATATGAATATACTGTTGAATTTTTTTAAATATTTAAAACTTCAGCTATATGAATGCTACTGGAACATGATGCATTTGTACATCTCTCCTCCTCCTCCTCCTCCAAACCAGTCCAATAACGCGTACCTGTATTACTCAGTCGAGAGTTTTGCTTCCAACACAAGCCAACTTCTTGGCCACTAAGTACCATGAGCACATCAAAAGATGAATTTATTTCGAGAACTTCAGGCATTCATTCGCCTCCAGAGGCCTCACTGGAGAATCTACAGGAAAATAATTTAGATGGAGATGAAAACCAAGAACAGAATAGAGAGTCGAAAAGAGAGTTCGAACTCACGATTTCTGGAGAGGACTATGATCCCAAGTCAAATCTGGAGCTGAATTTAATTGATTGCTTGGAGAAGGCTCCATCTAATACTTCACCAGAAGCATCAGACGACGAGCCACGAGTTTTCTCGTGCAACTATTGTCAAAGAACATTTTATAGCTCCCAAGCACTAGGTGGACATCAGAATGCACATAAAAGGGAGAGAATTCTGGCTAAAAGAAGACACAACCTAGGGACATCATATATGGCAGCTTTTGGACAAATCCAGCACCATTATCCCAGCATGTCAGCTCTTCCACTGAATGGTTCTTTCTATAACTCACTTGGAATTCAAGTTCACTCATCAATTCATAAGCCTTCTCATGCATTAGGTGCCTCAGGATACAAGAGTTTTTACAGGCATGCTGGTAGGTCTAGGACCCCAATTGACCAGCACCCATCTGTAGGGAAGCTAGCAGTCCAAAGGCATAATTCCAGTGCATCAAATGGACTATTTCCTATAGGCAATACTGTGACATCAAGCATAGTGAGAGCATCAACGGATTTTCCTCCGGATTGGATGGGAGCTGTTCACTTGAAGACTAATCAAGACAGCTTGCAAAAGCTTGACCTCTCACTCAAGCTCTAATTTTTCCAGCCTACTATTTTTCTTCCAATATGGGCGTGTATAATTTTTTTAATTTTTTGCTTTGATCTAGCTTTGGCCTATTATTTTTTTGCTAGTTCTTTATGTTTCTTTTTTCAAGCTTTCAGAATTGAAGCTTCCACTATTCCCAAGCTAAGCTAATCGCCTAAAATCTGCTGTTTAGGCAAATGCCAACACTCCACTCCACTCCGCTCCGCTCCTCTCCCCACCACAATTCATGTGAGTTAGCCCATTTTCCAAATGTAACGAACTGAATCATATATTACAAGTTATACCTGTGTAACAACTAAAGACCGAGTTCTCTCTGAGTAATGCGACTACGAGTATGCTAGTGGACAAAACCTCGAGCTTCTATTCCTTACTGTACACAGTACACTATTCAGCATAGATCACATGGTTCATGAACCTAACTGATCAAACAGCCTCTAGCCCCTGAAATATGCACGTTCAACAGGTCTTGATCAGGATTTCATATCCTTCGTATCTTTACTTTTTTCCTTTTTGCAAAAAGGCTAAACAAATATCAGTAATTGGAGAAGAACCTCTTTGGCAAATTTCAAACATGACCCCGCTCCTAAATAAACTCTTTAAAGTCAAATCAAAGTTCAATATGTTCAAGTTACACAGGACATGAATATGTTCTGAACAAAAGGAGATGCTATTTGCATTGTGTGAATGGGACTTGAGTTTCAAAGAGCATTCTGGGGAACCCTTTGGCACGTGCATTAGTGTTGCAGATATGAGATTCAGGCAAAAGAGTTTCTTTAGTCTTGGTGAGCCTTGGTGCAGTTAGGGATCACAACGGGGCTGGTATCGAACCGGTTGGTCATTTCTACCCTCATCCCTGTCGGGTATTTTTGTCATATTATCCCGTCCCAATCCTCGATTAAAGCGGGAAGGACGGGTGGGTTCGGGGCCAGGCCCCATTTATCACCGCTTTATTTATTTATTTTTTTATGTCTTTAATTAGTAAATATTATTACTTTTTTTCTAATTTGTTAAGAACGATTCATGTTTTCTTTAAAAATGATGATAAATCTTTTATTTTTGTTTGATAAAAAACTTAAATTTGAAATTAACTTTAAAATGGGCAGGTAGCATGATGAGACTATATTTCCCGCACTCACCCTGTATCCGCTTCAGGACAATGACATTCACCCCATCCCCGCCCCATTTACCCAGTTAGACGGATAATCCTTGCCCCATTCGGGTCGGGATTCCACAAGGATCGAGTTAAATGGATATTTTTGCCATCCCTAGGTGTAGTTTATCACAATTCGAGGCCTTCCTAACCTGGAAACTGAGTTTCTATATGTTAGTCAATTCTAGTGCAATGTGCATACCATTTTGCTCGAAGTGGAAAACTGTTATTCTAGAAATCACAGCTCAATAGAAACAAAAACTGCCAAGTCTAGTTCTTTCAGTCTCAACAAGAAAGAAATTAAACAAACCAGTTTCCTGATCTCATGAATTATCACTCTTAAGGCATCTGGCTAAAACTGGAAGATAAATATCTCAAATAATCATGAAAAAGAGTTCAAGGCATATAAAGCAGTAACATAAAAAAAAAGAATTAAAGTAAACTTGAACATGTGATTCATGGTTAATATGGTGTCAATCCTCAAATATTTAGAGTGCACGACTTGCATATTTCGTTTTTCTAATGAGGCATAATAAAATTATTGCAACATCCTGCAAAACTCTCCAGGTAACTGATGTAAAAATCGAAGCACGAATGAAAAAAGAAGCGTGTCAAAATGTAGAACATTTCATTGATATTCCAAGCTTTAGCATTCATACGTAGTACGTCTAAATGATCTAAAACGGTGTCAAGTGCCAGACAAAACAAGCTGCATCCAATGTGATATTTCCAGATAATAGAAGTAAAATATATAAAGAACAACAGAGAAATGGGAAAATTATTCCTAGTTTTCAATTACAGATTGGAGTTTCTGCAACCACTGGATAAGCTCAATCCTATCTTTGTTCATCATATATTCATGCAAAAATTTAGAAAGGTCATCATTTACTCCCCTTGTCCTCAGGAATTCATAAAATCCATTCTGGAGCTTGGTGCTCATATCCCTGAAAGCAACAATGCACAAGCCAAAGAATTACCACCAAGCATTGAGCTGAAGACCAAAAATATCAAAAGATGATTTCTATGATTCTGTCCACAGCCAATGTAAAAAAATTGAGAAAATGAGTCTGAGAACTGTACCATGCAATCATCTGTTTCCACTCCCCCGAACAGACCCATGCATAGGGTAAAATTAATAAATGTGGAAAAATTCTAAAGCAGTTTATGTATTGAAAACCACTGGAAAAATATTAATGAATCCTTCCAAATGTGTGGAATATTTGCCAATATAACCGGCTATACAACCCCAAGTGGAAAAAAAATATATAAATGAATCCTTCCAAATGTGTGATATATGTGCCAATATAACCGGCTATACAACCCCAAGTGGAAACTAATTTTGAACCACTGAGATTCTGACTTTTTACGATACAATGCAAAGGTTAACTTCTAGACCTGACCTGAATTTACAAAGACTGCTTAAATTTTAATGCAGTAATTTCTACTAGGCAAGTTAAAGGACATTCATAAGAAAAATCCTTTATCAGAGAATTAATTTCAAGACAGCATTTTTGTTCACAGTGAATTCCAGAAGAAAGCAGAAGATTCAGTGGAGTACTTGAAAGGAGGGTTTGAGATCACCAACATCAGTACAGAAAGATAATAGGGCACAGCCCTGATACCGGAGATCTACAGATTAAGAAAATTCGGGCACAACAAAAGAAAAGTAACAATATGTAATTTCTCAGGTTTATCTTAAGATCTCGAAGTGTGAACTAATTATACTTTTAGAATACACAGTGCATAATACAATGAGAGAGAGCGTCAAACATACTTGATGTTTGGTCCCATGTAAGGCCGAGTTGGAAATCCACCATGCCTGAATATGTAAACTTTTTGAATTTCTAAAGCATCTGACCAGGCTGAGCACACAAACTCCATCAACTCATTTTGTTCCCCCTTCCAAATATCAACTAGCAAGCTAATGTGAAGCTGCACTTCTTCTCCAGTACTTTCACCACCAGATTTTGGAGCAAAGACTGAGCCATCAAACATTGTAGCCTCAATTTTAATATTCTCGTCCTCTGCAGATTTGCCCCTCAATGTAATCCACTGCTCACCAGGTCGATCTTCCACCATAAATCTATCGAACTCTGCCACAGGCTTTATAACAGACAAAAAAATGCATAAATAAAAGAAAAAAAGAAGCAGAAATGAAATTAGTTAACCCTGAAAATTAGATAATTTATCAATGATACCGTTTCAAAGAAAGCTTATAATTGCTTATAAGCAGGTAAAACTCGATTTATAAAAATACATTCCATGGGACCACAACTTTTACCTAATGTTTAACCACACATTCCTCGTGACCCACTGCTTATAAGCACTTAAAAGCTTAGCCAAGTGCCAAGTGAGCACAAATTCCACTATTCATAATTATTAAACCATGAAGCTCAAAATCATGCAAAGAAGCTTCAGCACGGATTACATAGATATTGGACCTAATATCAGCCATCTTTGTTC
>CAIGRQ010221418.1:0-14684 GCA_903798375.1 Fraxinus sp. D2006-0159 | reverse complement strand
TTTGTTTTCATTTTTAAAATTAAAATGAAATAAATAATGTTAAATTGATAATTACGAAAATGGAATATTATTTTTTAACAAATTAGCAAATTCTTATATTTCCTTTTAGTATTTTAATTAATTTAAAATTCTTTAATTAAATATTATTTGTAAACTAATCTTTAATTTTTTTTTCAGATGTAATTGAATGATATTTATATTGTTTACTTAACTTTAATAATTTCCGTTTGTTTTAATATATATATAATTAAATAATAATTTTAAATTGATAATTATCGAAATAAAATATTATTTTTTAAAAAATTAGCAAATTCTTTTTTTTCCTTTTAATATTTTAATTAAATTAAGATTCTTTAATTAAGTATTCTTTGTAAACTAATCTTTAATTTTATCAAATTTAATTAAATATATATATATATATATATATATATATATGATTAAATAAATAATTTTAAATTGATAATTACCAATATTAAATATTCTATTTTAACAAATTAGAAAATTCTTTTTCCTTTTAGTTTTTTAATTTAAAATTTATTAATGAAATATTCTTTGTAAACAAATCTTTAATTTTTTCAAATTTAATTAAATAATATTTTCCCTTTGTTTAAATTATATATATATATATATATATATAGAATTTGAAATTGATAATTACCAAAATGAAATATTCTTTTTAATGAAATTATCAAATTCTTTTTTCCTTTCATTTTTTAGTTTAAAATTCTTTCTTCCGTGTATTTGTTACAATTCGGTTCACATAATTTTTTGAGATTATACTGTATTTCATTATCTTATGTTTGATGTGCTAATATTTAAATTTTTGCAACATGGAGTACCACTTGGACGCGACTTTGAGACAGATACCGGATAAAGCTACCATGAACTGTAGCATTGGTAGTTACACGACCGTATTGGAGCTGTTGCATGAGCAGCATGCAGAAATGCCATGCCGGTCCTTTCTTTGGCCCTTGTATGAGTTGAGAGCTATGCAGTTTTCGAGGCAGATCATCGATGTCCTACTATGTCGGTTGCTAAGTCCAGTCGACGGTGATGCCCTCCACTTCGACCTTGGGAGCAAAGTCGCTAATTTCTCTATGTTCTAGTTTGCCGTGATCAATAGACTGGAGATTACAGGCGATTATGCAGCTCGTGCGGATACTTAGTGAGGCAGCGACTACACGATGCTTACTTCCAAGGACAGGGGACGATACTTCTCAGCTGATGGACGCGATTAGGGAGTGTGACTATATGTTAGACAAATTGAAACTCGGACTGGTCTACATCTTTGATAGCATGTTGCGATGTCACCACATGAAGACTCCGATCGACCTCTTCCATCTGGAGATTGACAATGATCTTGATGTCTTCAACACATATCCGTGGGGCTCGAGATGTTTCGAGGACACGGTGCACATTTTCACCTAATCACACCGAGGTCGAACAGAACAGGTGGTCGGCAAGAGAGTCGGGTTGCCATCACAGTACGTCGTTTCTCCCTTCACGATCGAGACGAAGATGAGGACGTTCGTTGATGAGACATACCACAATCTCTTTCGGGATGTGGACCCCACGAGATAGAAAGTGTTCGAGAAGGCATGGAGATCAATGAAGCCCATGTACGTACGTATTGTTATTATTTTATTAACGTACACCACTCTTACTCTTCTATACATCTTTAACATTTTTCTGTATTGATTTTTGAGCCAGCTACACAATATCTTCAAGGATGATCCCAGATGCGTACAAGTGGTTCCACAACATCATCGGCAGGGATCATGGCTCGCTTACATCGCTGACGATGTAAGTAAATTTGTCTTATTGCTATTTATTTTGTGTATTATTTATTGTTTATGAAATGAAATAATTCATTCATATTTTTATTGGTTTTTCCCGATGCAACACATTGATATGGTTATGGACTTGTTGCTCGATCGTGCTAAACGATGTCCAAAATCGTTTTACGTTTCTGGCCGAGTCATACTGAGCATCGAGTTTGTACACGATGTTACCATTGAGTACGAGTCGATTCGACTCTTGGGTAACGCATACACGATGCCTAATTATATGATGGAGTGGGTCATAGAAATGTGGCCGAGTGTCGGAAGAAAGTCATGGGAAGGTTGTACACGTGTATATTCCAGTGATCGCGAATCGGCAATGCTTCACCGTAGAGATCGTATTCGTTGACTTCACTATCTATGTGTACGACATAAGGCCAGCTCGACCAAGTCCTAGAGCCTATGGTTGTGATCGCTCCTATGATGGCTAGACGAGCAGACGTGGCTGTGAATGATAGACTAGACATCGTGCATGGCACGACGACAGCGAAACAATCCGTATCATAAGTATTTATAATTTATATTAACTAGAAATTTTTTAGCTGCACTATTTCTGCATAACAATTTGTGATTTGAATTGCAGGGACGACTGCGACATTTATGCAATAAAGTACATAGAGTTTTTTTAGTATAGGACATAAGGTTAATGGAATCAACCAATCATGAATTCATATTTGAAGGAATAAATAGCATGTCACTTGTACGAATTCAATTGTGATCCGTAAATATTTGTGAGTACAATCGATGTAAACATTGTATACTTTTTTCTATTCGATTAAATGTATTCAATTGATGTGTAGAATAATATGTGTAAAATTTGTGAATATTCATGTATGAATTAATTATAAATAATGCTAAAGTGAATGTAAATATTGCAAAGCCTCTATTCATAACTACCGAGACTACTAAAATCAAGTACAAGTGCATGTGTTGTCGTCAAGTCCACCATGTATGCCACAAGACGTGCACATTTATGGAGAAGCACTACTCAACCAGCGGTTCCACAATCAACCTTCTTGTAACCTCCACAGCCTTGAATAGTCTATCCTCTTAAGTCGGGACTAGCACGTTCGTGTAATTTTGTGATTCCACACGTCGGTCGTGAAACCATTATTGCGGCTTGGTACGAATGTTCTCAATCATTGCGAAGATTGACAACTCTCGATCCTTTTTTAACAATGCATTCAGAGACTCCACGTTATTTGATGCCATCAAGTTGTACCGGCGTCCTGGAAAATGTGATCGCGCCCAATGTTCTATCCCCATTTTTGTAAGATAATCCCATGCCGATATATCTCGACCATAAACTTATTACATTACTCGACATTGTAAGTCTCAGCCGCTCTCATGAACAATGCATCGATGCATTGACCCCGATATCTAGTTTTCAGATTATCCTGTATATGGTACATACAGTACCCATGATGTTCCTCATGGAAAACTTCGACGATATCATTTATTAGAGACTAACCCCGATCAGTTATGAAGGCAAGATCGTCGACTTCCACGATCACTTCTCTAAACTTCATAAAGAACCAACGCATTAACAGATCATTCTTGCTGACGAATACGCCGAATGCAAGTGGGTAAATTTAGATGTTGGGATCTTGACATGTAGCAATAATCAGCTTGCCCCGTATCTCGATTTCAGAATTGTACCGTCGACTAAAATTACGGGTCGTATCGCGTTTTGAAATCCTCTAATGCATTGTCTATGCATTGTCCAAGAGCCATGAAGAAATACTTAAATCAATTCTCGCCCTTCGTCTCAATAAAAAAAGTGGAACAGTGATTAGTTGTCCCTAAATTATGATATTACCTGGATAATTTATCATAATTCTCATCGGTCGAGCCCATTAAACGCTCCAATACACATTTTTTGGCTTTCCAGGCCTTCGGTAGCTCATGATCACTCCGTACTCTCATTGGACGTCGTTAATGATGTCTGAAAGTTTGTAGATCGTCCGTGGGTTCTGATACTTGTGCATTATGTATCGAACAATGAACCATGATCGAGCTTGCTTGTGATCGTTTAGACGAATCCCCACTTCGCAAGTATGTTTCTGTGTATACTTACGAACTACAAATGACTCATTCGTATCCATCTTAGTCGTTTGCAACCGTCAAGGGCAATTGTCGTCGACTCAAACAAGTGTCAGCAATGACTTGTTTGATTCCTTTACCTTAAACTAAAAGCTGAATTTCAATGGCAGCAGGTGCACAGCTGCCTGCAATTCTTTCTTCGTTTCAAACAGTTGCTCAACATGTAGATCATCATCATCGAAAATCATACGTGAAGAATTAGATGATGATCCACTCGTTCCAACCCTTGAGCTCCTACCCTGCTCATGTCTCTAACAGGATAAAGCAATCAAATCTTCATTTGTAAATCCATTTACATTCTCGCTGTCCTGAACTACCCACTGAATTCTATATGTCACGGTGATGTCACGATGAGGAACAACTGTCTCAAGAATATTAGCATCATCCTTGCGAGCTATCTCCATTGTATCCCAAAATTCATTTGCATTATCATCAACTCCATCCAAATGTTCATTTCTACCTTCCATACTGTCATTCCTCACTAAAATCATGCAAATAGGCGTCACAGGCTGAATTGAAATCTCAATACCATATCTTATTGAGATGAATCGACATTCAGCTTGTTCTGTATATCATGATACAGTTCTTCGTACGATATACTCTATGTTATATGTGTTGGAATACCACCTTGTATCTCATTCGTCTATTTCCACGCCCATCGATTATTTTCATCCAATTCAAAATCACCAAAGTAACAAATTGGGAGTACAATCATCATATCTGCATGACAAAACAGAATTTGTGTGTATATATATATATATATATATAATTCGACTGTCAACAGTCTGCTAACATCCAGCCATTAATAACCAACGGTTGGCTATTTTTTCGTGACAGCCGACTTTTAAGGCCTATTAGCTAACGATATTCGAAAGTAACATGGAGATGAATTTTTTTGTTCGTGCTTAAAAAAATTATATATCTACTAAAAAAGTTTATCTTCTATGTCCAATCTTAATTTATCGATTAAAAATGTACACACACATTTAACGAAAATGAAATTAAATATATCTAAATATACTTACCGATTCGAAGTAATTGATAGAAAACAATTTTTTTCTTCAGCTATCGATATTTTTGAGGTTTTTAGATTGAGAAAATGAGAGAGTTTTGATCTGTATTAGAGTTGATTTTGAAATTTTAAGTATGAAGTTTTGATTTTTATTTGTTAACTAAAATGGTAGTATTGTCTTTTTAATAAAATCATATTTTATAATTGTTTTATACACATAAGGGCATTTTTTTCTTTTGAACTCATATAGGTCAATGTGGAAATATGCAATAAAGGAAAATCAAAGTGGAAATTTGGGCATTTGACAGGACCTTTTTTAAAAGTACCCCAGTGTTGAAGGTGGTAAGCCAAATATGAATGGTATAGAGTGAGTGGGAGCGGGGAGGGGTTATTTAATGTATAGGTTAAATAGTACCTGATTTGTAAAGGAAATAATTCACAACTACATTAAGCACATGTTTGACCCCCATTATTTGATGCTATAATTTTTGGCATAATATTTTTTTGAAAAATGTGTGGTTGAAAAAGAAGGAAATTTTTTTATGTGTAATATTATTTTATTATAGAATGTGTTGTTAAAAAGAGAGAGAAAAATGTATTATAAATTTAATGGGGACAAACAAGGGTGAAACCCTCGTTTGGCCCCCATTATTTGATATTTTAATTTTTAGAATAGTCTTTTTTAAGAATGTGTGGTTAAAAAAGAAAAAAAACTTTGAATTTACAGTGTAATATTATTTTATTAGAGAGTGTATGGTTGATAAGGAAAAAAAAAGAAAAATAAATTATAATTTTAATGGGGACCGAACAATGGCTAAAAAAATTCACTAATTCTAAACACACTTTTAAACCATTTTTATATTTATTTAAATTTTGTTACAATCCATTTTGTAACCCGATATTTTATGTTGTGTTGCATTTTTACGTTCTATTCATTGCCTATTTTCATGTCATCATTGTCCGCTACCACAATCACCTCTGCTACTTGTATGGTTGATAATAAGAGAGAGCAAATAAATTATAATTTTAATGGGGCTAAAAAAAGTTCACTAATTCCAAATACACTTTTAAACCATTTTCATTATCAAAATACAGTTTTTTTATTTAAATTTTGTTACAATTCATTTTGTAATCCAATATTTTACGTTGTGTTGCATTTTTTATCTACTATTCATTACCTATTTTCATGTCATCACCGTTCACTACCACCATCGCCATCACCACTTGTATTATTAGAGTGTATTATACATATATCATATTCTATATTCTCTACTATTGTGGCATCCACCATGCCACTTGTAGCATCCAGTGTTACACTACATCATCATCACCATCACCACTTGTATCATTCATTGTTACATCAACATTGCCAACATCTCTACCTCTATAACATTTTTTGATACTCAACTACCACCAACACCATCGTTGCCATAGCCGTCATCATTGATGCCGTCATAGACAACCACAAACTAAAATCAGATTTGGAAATAGACCTAAAATTAGAAATGAGAAGATTTACATTACCATAACCAACATTTAGCCTCCATCCTATCTCACCACAACAAACACCTTACACATATACCACCACAAACAGTTAAATTTGACACTGTTACCACCATCTTCACATACACCACGACCATCTATCCTAACCACAACAAAAACAAGAGTACACACACATGTATGCCAAGCGGATTTGATTTAAAATATGTTTTTGCCCAAACACATACAAACCAACATCTTCATCAATGTTGTAGTCTTTAAGGTGCTGGCAATATTGTTTGGATGACTGTTCTAGGAGTCTTTGACAGGGCTTTCTGGTGGAGATCCGATTGAATATTGTTCAAATAATAATGAGTGATTATGAAAGTGATGAAAATGGTTAACCATGAGAAAAATAAGAAAAAAAAATGAGAAATAGAACAAAAAACGATGATAGCCTAAAAATGGACCGGGTGAACGCCCCGCCTTATGTTGCAATTACAACGGCCATTTTGTTGAACTGGGCGCCCTTTTGTCATGGGCAAGCTCCCAATGCAAAAATTTGTCGTTGAGTTTTTGAATTTTGGTGTCGTTTGAAGGGTTTGACGCCCTTATGGCTTGGTTTTAACACATTCTCATGCATGGTGGTTGTAATTCTATATATATATATATATATGAGTGATTTTCATGATTGAAAATATAGTAAAAACATCAAGTTCATTCATCACATCCGAAATTAAATATCAAACCCAGTTTCTTATATTTTTCTTCAAAATTCATTTTTCAAGTTTCGATTAATTGATTCATACTGGGATTAAGATTTGTTTACTCCTACAAACTATTTGTCATTGAAGCCTTCAAACACTTTTTCCAGTGGCAGTAAATATCGTTTGATGATAGCAATTCATACTCGTGTTCAAACCTTCTATTTGGAGATTTCTTGTAGCCGGTTTTATTTTCGTTCTTCATCAACTTTGTTCAACAATCTCAAACGATATTCAACATGGAGAATGAGATAACCATGGATACGATAAAGATGATGGATCAAGGCCAGATGGAAGGACAAGTTGATGTTTTCTCACAACCTTGAAGATCTTCTACAGTTTGGATTCGGACTTGACACTGAACCAACCTCAAATGACACGGACGAAACAAGGGCATAAAGGAAAAGGAGAGAAGAAAATGAATTGATATGTAGATGACACATTTTGAACGCTCTATCTGATCGCATGTATGATCTCTACACAAATAACACCTCGACAAATGAGATATGAGAATGATTAGAAACCAAATACACGTTGAGGAGAAAGGTACCAAAAAGTTTCTTATTTCTAAGTATTTTGATTTTAAGTTTTTGGATAACTTGCCTTTGTTAGGACAAGTTCTTGAGTTGCAAATCATTGTCAATAAAATGAAACCCTTGAAGGTTGATCTTCTAGAAACCTTCCAAGTTGGTGCAATCATTGCGAAATTGTCATCTTCATGAAAGATTATAGGAAGAAAATCCTTCACAATTTTCAAGATTATTCTTTGGAAGAAATTCAAAAATATCTTTGAATTAAGGAAAAATCGATGGCACGAGATGGGAATGAACATTTTCGTGAGGGCACTTCCAAAGCCCATGTTGTGGATCAACCAAACAAATACAATAGGATTCCAAGAAAAGGAAATCCACAAACCCCAACAAAGATAACAAAAACAAGAAGAAATTTAAAATCTCTCATTATTTATGTGGCAAACTCGAACATTATGCTAGGGATTGTAGACATCTCAAACAACTAACACAAGAAGGAAAAGTGAACTTCATTGACAATATCATTGCTACCATGAGCATTGTAAATTCGGTCAAATGTAAGGTTCAACGATGGTGGTATGATTCTTGTGCCACCATACATGTGTGCTATGATAGATCAACTTTCAAAATCTATCAAGAAGTGGATGACGAATACATTCAAATGGGGAATGAAATTCAATCGAAGGTTGTTGGAAAAAAAAAAGGAAGCATTGACTTACAATTTACATCTGGCAAGAAGTTCATATTAATAAATGTATTGCATGTACCGGGTATGAATAGAAATCTTATAAGTGGTGATTTGTTGGGAAAATCAAAAATAAAGTCCACATATGAGTTGGACAAACTTATACTTTTCCGGAATGGTGTATTTGTTGGAAAATGTTATTCTAGTAATGAAATTGTCAAACTTTGTACAAAAATATCAACAAAACTATAAATTTAAATTATGTTGTTGAGTCTATTTCTTTATGACATGATATATTAGGACATATTGATTTTTCTACTTTAATAATAATGGTTAAAACCAAAATGATTTTATGTGAAAACATATAGAATATATAAATGTGAATTATGTGTTAAGTCTAAAATGATTACGAAACATTTTCATAGTGTTGAAAGAAAATCTATTTTGCTAGACTTAATTCATTCCGATATATGTGAATTAAATGGAATGTTAACTAGAGGAGACAATAAATATTTCATAATATTCATAAATGATCATTCTAGATTTTGCTATATCTCTTAATGAAACATAAGGATGAAGCCTTTAACATGTTTAAAATATACAAATTCAAAGTAGAAAATTAATTAAATAGAAGATTAAAATTCTCTGAAGAGGTGAATATTTTTCTAGTGAATTTAATCTATTTTGTGAACAATATGGCAAAAATACATCAATATAATGCACTTAGAACACCCGAACAAAATAGTTTGGCTAAAAGAAAGAATATGACACTAGTTGAAATGATAAGTGTTATGTTATTAAATGCTAAGTTGACATCTAACTTATGGGGTGAAGCTTTATTAAGTGTGTGTCACGTAGTTAATAGAATTCATTCTAAAAGATTTAAGATTTCTCCATATGAATTGTGGAAATGGAGAAAATCGAACATTGATTATTTCAAAATGTGGGGGGTATATTGCTTATAGTAAGAACGCGGATCATAAAAGGACTAAGTTGAGTCCTAGAGGGATCAAATGCTCTTAGAATATGCCCAAAGTACCAAGGCATATCGTTTATTAAATTTGGAAACCAATGTTATTATCGAATCCCGTGAAGTAGAGTTCTTTGAGTATATGTTATTTTTAGATAATATTTCTCTAAGGGAATCTTAAGTGGAGATTTCTAGCCCTACAAGATCACAAGTAGAAACACCTTTTCGAGAATGTTGAAACAAGTGAACTTTGTAAAAACAAAAGAGCTCAAAAGGAGAAAGTGCTAGGACCGAATGAATTAGACTCTCAACTTATTTCTTTCATTTAGTTGAGAGAAATGAGAAGAGTGTCACAATAACTACTCCGTATGTTTTTCAAGTGGAAATTGATCCTAAAACTTATCAAGAAGCAATATCATCTAGAGATAGCACATTTTTGGAAGGATGTTGTAAATGATGAAATTGATTCAATAATGTCAAACAACACTTGAAAATTAGTCAACTTACCACCTGGATCAAAACTTATATCCAGAAAATGGATATTTAGGAGAGAGTATAATGCAGACAATACTCTCAATACCTTTAAAGTTAGGTTAAACGATATCGACAAAAAGAATGAATTGATTACTTTGACACATATACACAAGTTGCACAAATAACATCAATTAGGATTATATTCGCTTTAGCTTTAAATCTATGATTTGCATATACATCAACCGTATGTTAAAACGGCATTCTTAAGTCGAGATCTTGATGATGAGGTCTATATGGAACAACCAGAACGATTTGTTCTACCTGAAAATGAAAATAAAGTATGCAAGCTAATAAAATCTTTATATGAATTAAAACAAGTATCAAAGAAATGGCACGAAAAGTTTGATTTAGCAATAATGTCTTTTGAATTTCAACATAATAGTGTTGATAAATGCTTATATTTAAAAGTCTGTGATAATCATGTTGTGCTCATTTGTTTATATCTGAATGACAAGTTGATTGCGAACAATCAAATGCAATGTATAAAAGAAACAAAGAGGTTTCTATGTTCCACATTTAAAAAATAAAAGATCCTGGTCAAGTGAATACCATACTAGGTATCAAAGTCACCGAGACTAGTGGAGGTTATATGTTAAACCAATCACATTATGTTAATAATGTGATTAATAAGTTCAAATACCTGAACGTTAAAGAGGCTAATACTTTTTTTCCCCAAGTTTAAAACTTATAAAGAATGAAGGAAGCGCTATAGTACAACTTGAGTATGTAGTGCTATCAGGAGTCTAATGTATGTTGTGTAATGTACAAGACCCGACATAACATTTGTAATTAGTAAATTTAGTTGGTTTACTAGTAATCCAAGTAAAGAACACTGGAAGGCTATCAGGAGGGTTCTTGCTTATTTGAAGAAAATCAAGGATATATGTTTCCAATATTCTAATTTTTCGGCAATAATAGTAGAATTTACTGATACTAGTTGGATATCTAGTGTTGGTGAGAATAAATCAACCTCAGGTTGGGTATTTACCCTTGGAGGAGATGCGGTATCTTGGAAATCTAAGAAACAAACATGTATTACTCACCCAACTATGAAATCCAAATTTGTAGCATTGACTAAAATCAGAAAGAAACTGGATGGCTAAGTGATTTAATGTATGAAATTCTTCCATATCTATCTTGTGTGATAGTCAAGCCACTTTAAGTAAAGCATACAATGAAAGTCTAGACATATGAGTCTAAGACATGACTATCTGAGGAAATTAATCAAAGATGGAATAATTTCACTTACTTATGTGAAGTCAAATGAAAATTTGGCCGATCTTTTCACTAAACTGCTCACAAGGGAATTAGTGCGAACAACAATTAGTAGGATATGGTTAAAACTCCGTAATCAAATCCACCAAGATGGCACTAACAAGTATATTTCCGGTTCAAAGGGTAACAACAAGTCATTCGATAAGTGGATAGATTCAACACTTATTTTTCTTTTAAAACCATATCCTAGATTACAATTGCTGGTTGCCACGAATATGAAGGTTGAGTTTCTATAACTCTTAATAAAGTTCAGATCAGTGGATTAAGTATCTCTAGAAGTGATAAAGATACTGCAAGAACTTTACCTATATAAACGTTGAGGTGGTGCCGCTTCAATAGAGAGTTGGAGTTTCTCTTTTAAAAGTTTATGAATAGGAGAAGTGTAAGGCCATAAAAGCACTAAACGATATTGTGTGGAACTTGGAACACTTAATACTTGTGTGTATGATCTCACCAGTATCACCATAAAGAATAACGAGTTCAAAGCTTTCACGCTACCAAGGATTTTGATGATTACTTTGTGAGATTTATACTAAGGTTGAATTTAAATCGAAATATATTCATACTTTATGCATAACTGCCGTTAAACTAGAGTTTGTACTCATTTTTATTTGAACAAGTGGAGAATTGTTGGATATTGTTCAAATTAACAACGAGAGGTGATTTTGGAAGAGATGGAAATGGTTAAGTATGAGAAAAACAAGAAAAAACAAAACGAGAACAAAAAACAGCAATATCCGAAAAATGGACCGGACATGCACCCGATTTTGTACTAGGCGGTCTCCTAGTACAAAAATTTGTCCATTGAATTTTTGAATTCTAGTGTCGTTTTGAAGGATTTTACACCATTTGGCTTGGTTTTTGTACATTTTTGTGCATGTAGATTGTTATTATATATATATATATATATATATATATATATATGAATGGTTTTCATGATTGAAAATATATTAAAAACATCAAATTCATTCATCACATCCAAAATCAAAGATCAATCCAATTTCTTATATTGTTCTTCAAAGTTCCTTTTTCCAAGTTTTGATTACTTGATTCATACTTGGATTAAGTTTTGTTTACTCCTACAAGCTATTTGCCATTAAAGCCTTCAAGCATTTTCCTCGGTGGCATTAAATATCGTTGGAGGAAAGCGATTCGTAATCGTGTCCAAACCTTCCATTTGAAGATTTCTTGTTGTTGGTTTTGTTTTTGTTTTTCATCAACTTTGTTCAACAAATCCGGCATGAGAACTAGTCGAAGATGCTGGGAGAGAAGACATCGGAGAAGAAGCGTCGGTAGATTCTAGTATTGAACTTGGAGTTTCAATGGTGGGAGTAGAAGATGGAGACGTCTCTGATGGTCTAATGGTCGCTCGTTTGTGTGCTCGCTTATGTGGCAGTGTGTATTTGTGCAAGTGTTGGAAGAAGCAAGTATTTGTGGAATAAAAAAGTTGTAATATTTAAAAGTATGGAGTAATTTTCACTTTGTAAAAATACTTTCCTAACACTTGATCTTTTGAACTTTTAATAGTCTACAATATCATTTCCCTAGTCGCATGGACAATCGTATTATATTTCAAAACATACACCAAATTGTTACCCATATTTCAATATAGTGTCATAACAAAAGAAGATAGATAAACAATGTCAATTCAACCACAAAATAATTACTTTATTAAAACTCGAGATGAATTATGATGAGAGAGAGAAATATATATAAATATACCATGTCTTGTCCTTGTGTATTCATCAATTTCCAACACATCCCATATATTATAAAAATTCATTATTATCTTTTTTTATTTATTTAAAGTTTGCGAATTATGATATGATTATTGCAAACTTTCTCAAAATTTGATGCTTGTGCGAATGTAAACTTAAATGGTGATAGTTATCATTTTTTTCCTACATAATAATAGTTAAGATTCTCGATCCAAACATATAATGGGCCCCTTCATCTTATCATAAATAAGTTATATATCTTTGGAAAATGCAATAAGCTAAAAATTAAGGAAAAATTACACAAAATCCTACCTTTAAACTTTCAATTTCAAACATAAGGTCTAAAACTATTTTTTTTAAATTAAATTAATTATATACCTAACACATGTACTATCCACCCACCACGAGAAACCCTAATCCCTCTCTTCTCCATGTCTCTCCCTTATCTCCTCTAGAGAGTGCCGCCGATAGAACTTCGGGAGTTGAACTGATCGATTGCAACGACAAACCTTCAAGAGTTCTTCAATTGGAATCATCACCCCATTGATAGCCACCCCAGATACCGCATCTGTCAGCTTTCAAAAATCTTGATTTTTCGACTTTCGTAACAGCTGTCGACGGAAGTAAGGAGATGCTCTCCTTTGCCCACTCAAGAGCTTGTAACCCGTAAGCTCGAACAAGAGCTAACAGAACATATGTTACCTGCAGGGCAAAAGATAAAGTTTCCAAAAAAGAGATCCAGTTATCTATGTCGACTCTGGACAAATCATAATCAAGGGGTGGAAGTCGTTGTTATCGTTTCTAGTCGAGAACTTGGAAGTGCTTCGGTCAGAGCAGCAACAAGATGTCGGGAGATAATGGCCCCTCTTGGGATAATTATGCTGTCCCTGATAGATAGGTAACCCTTCCCTTGACTAGAGTTTGCGAGATCTGACACATCAGATAGGAAATTCAATATAGACTTGGAGGCCTCCTTGTAGAGGATCGATAATAGCTTCGGTTATGTTCCAAATCTGCTGATTATTTATCAGAAAGAAATTTTTTTAGTGGGGTTGGTGGTTGCGGTGTGATGGAGATGGTGGTGCTTATGTTGGCGGTAGTGGTGGTTTGGTGTTGTTGGTGAGTTTTGGATGGTCTGGCTGCAGTGGCGGTAGATCGGTTGCGACGGTGAGGATGGTAGTGGTAGGGTCTTCTGGGTTGATTTATGATCAAATATTGGTGGAAGATCGGGACGGGGTGAGGTGTTTGGTGTATGTGACTGACATTTTGGTTTATTGTGACTTATTATTGACCTGTGACCTCAAACCATTGTGGTGCATTTCTGTAGTGTTGGTGGTGGTGGTGTTGTTGTTGGCGGCAGAGACGACGGTGGTATTGTGTTGGTGGTGGTTATAAATGATTTGTTGATTGTGACCAATAAATTGGTTGGTGTGTGACCTACAAATTTATTAATTTGTGACCTATAATTTGATATTTTGTGACCATAAAATAAGTTGTGCGACTTATAAATTTTGTGATTTGTGACCGATAAATAAATTGTGACTTTAAAAATTTTAATTTGTGACTGATAAATGAACCGTGACCTATAATTTTTTTGAATTGTGACCTTAAAATTTTTAAATTGTGACCAAATTGTATAGATCTGTGACATTTATATATTTATTAATAAAATATATAATTAATTAATTAAATCATAAATAAATTTTAATGAAAACCTGATTTTTGAAATTTAAAACTTCTATCCTTAATTTTGAAATGGTTATACTTAAATAC
>CAIGRQ010221404.1:0-11330 GCA_903798375.1 Fraxinus sp. D2006-0159 | reverse complement strand
TTTTTTTTTTTTTTTTTATGTGGGAAATCAAATGAAGTGACATTCTCTCGAAGTCGAAGTGCATGTACACATTTTTTGTACATAGAGCAAAGCTCAAAACTTAAATCTTCTTAACTTTTACCCGCCCAACTCTTTTAAAGATCACATAAAGATCATTGTGTCTGGCAAAGTATGAAACAATTGTACATAGACATTTTTTTTTNTTCTTCATATGATCAGACAAATAATAAACAATTCAGTTTCAGCCTTAATTGCTCAGTGAATTCTCAGCCTTAATTGCTTGATTATTTTCGGTTTTAAGTTTCTAATCATATGGAATTCCAAATTCAGTTTCAGCCTTAATTGCTTAGTGAATTCTCAGCCTTAATTGGTTGCTTATTTTCGGTTTTCAACTTCTAATCACACTTAACAGAGAAAATCAAATTCTGTTAAGTGAAAACAACAAATCTGTTAAACCAACAAAAACTGTTAAACCACCGTTTGATAGACATTTTATAATATAGAGAGAGATATGTAATTTATATGCAATGTTCGTGATTTTTAACGAACATGTATAATTATTTTTTACTTACAGATCGACGTCAGTTGAACTCTGACCAAACATGTAACTACCAAGTTTTATGACATTCGGTTATTACAACCACGCTACGCGCAAGAGGAACGAGGCAAAAAATGCATCTACTATTTCAGAAGCTGCAATAATTTTTACATAGAAATCGTACATAAAAATGCGTAATGCGTTTTGATGCCTTAATTAACCCACTATATGGGGAGAAAATATACCAAGAATGAAAAAAAATATTATTAACAAACAAAAAGAAAGAAATATACTCATTAATCCTTTGTTTCTGTTTGTGGTATTACATTATGTGTAGCCAATGATAAATACTTCTTCGTTAGTCTCCCTTTCAACTGCCTGATTTTTGCATCTACTCTCACCGTGAACCCAATCTTCGTCTTTTCTCGTGCTTTTGACCGCTCCTGACTCCACATGTTTTGATCCTCGACATCTTTCTTGTAGTACTTGATTTCTCGAATGATGTGATGATCCATTGGATTGAAAGATCTCCGGAAAGAAATGTGGGCAAGGTACGGGAGAATACAAGCCACTGTTACTAAAAGGGTTGTGATCCAGTAAATAGGGGCTGGAGCGAGAACTTCAACGAGCATTTTAAATCCGTTTTCTGAGAAATTCGGGGATATGCAGCCGTAGACGAAAAGAAATACATACCAAGTTGCTATACTACCCCAAACTAGGAAGTGTTGTATCCATGTGAAATGACTCGTTAACAGAGCAATTTGGCAATTGACGGCCCAAATAATGCACGTGAACATAACTGTACCGACAGCCGTCATATCGGCCGTCTGCCCTCCCGCTCGGAAAGCTTGGTCGTAAAAGATTATGATGTTGAGGAAGAAAATGACGACGGAGGTATACAGACCATTAGACATCCACCCGAATATCCTGCACCAGTCGAAGAACAAGTTTTTCGGTCCTTGCTGATACAATGCTGGAAACTGCATGAGGCGTTAGATTCTGTCAGTACAAGGAATTATAGTGGGCCACGTGGTAGAAATAAAATGGTTAAGAACCATTCCGTAAAAAATATAAGTTCAGCAACTAACATGAAACTTCACTATAAATTTAGTAACTTTAAGAGGACTAACCTGCAGGCAGATCTCAGAATCAACATCCTGTTCGAAAACTCCAAGTGAAATGACAGGCAATGAAGTAAGCACGACGTTGAATAGTAGCATATACCAGTCAACATAAACTGACTGTCCAGAAAAGCCCGTGAATGCCTCAAAGTAGAAGATTGTGAGGCCAAATGCAATATTTTTGTAGAAGAAATAACAAATCTGAAGCAGATAATTGCAATTTGTGTGAGAATAAATGGAGGATGGAAGAAACTAGTTCAAAGGGAGTAAAAAAAATGTTACTCATATTGAAAGTAACTATTACTTTAGTGTCAAAACAAGTAACATATTTATTTCCAATTTTGATCAATAAAAAAGATTTCTTATTTTAAATTTACTCGAGTTTTTAACCTTAGCCAAACATTGTTGTTCACTCCAAGAGAAAACATAGGAGAGAATAGATTAAGTTCAGTTTATATTACCATCTGAGCAATTCTTTTGTAGCACCAATGTCCATGTACGACTAGAAGCCTCTCCAGAAACCGGAACTGTGCAATAGCAAAGTCGCTAGCCATCACAGCCTACAAACAGCTGATAATTATGTTGGTCTGCTTGCATCATTTGAGAGCAATGCTAGTGAAAAGTACGTGTATAACTTTTTCTAGACACAATAATTATTTATTTTTATGTTTAAAAGTTGTTCAATCAGATTATTTTGAAAAACAGAATGGCAGAGTTCAGCTCGTGCACAGAGATTTTCAATCCATATCAGAACAGGCACATGCATTCCACATTCACATTCCAGAGAAATAATCCTTGACCTTTCCTTCATATTTTATAATGAATGGACCGTCAGTGAATAGGAACTGTTCAAATTCCTCAAATGTGGGTTTGAACTCAAGTACGAAGCCGAACATTTTCTCTAAAATGACAGTGTTACTAATTTTGATACAGCCCCTGTTTGACAACCATTAAAAATAATTTTTTGAGAAAATGAGTTTTAGAATAGTGATTTATTGTAGAATATATGGTTAAAATGTAGGAATTTTTTTTTTGATTTACGTGCAGAATATTAAGAATGTGTAGTTGAAAAGGAGTATAAGAAAAAAAGAGTTGAGTGAAAATGGTCGTCAAACGGGGGCTACATTATGCCATAATTTGGCATCCTCATCACACGGTGAAGTTCTTGAAATGGTTAATAACTCGAGAAAAGAACTTGATAAGCGTGCTTGCTTTATATTCTATAAATAAAAGAAATCCATAAACGTAAAGCTTATGAAATTCAACACGATATTAAACCAGATTAATTTTTGAACAGACATTAAATCAACATCATGAGCAAAACATAGTTATTCACTACTTTTAAATGAGTATGAACCTATTCAGGGAACTAAATCTCATGGCACGTGTTATAATAACAATAAATGTTCCTTATTGTGGAAGAATTTATTAATAATGGTCTGGGAAACAAGAAGCAGATAATGCTTAGTGGATTCAAAGATGAATTCAGAAAATTATGGCCAATCAACTAGTTAAAAATGACAAAATTTGAGCATATTTATCTTATTTCTGTATTGTACAAACATAGAATTTTTTATTTATTAGAATGGAATTTCTTTCTTGTTAATTCTGTAATCTGCGAGGCTAATTTCTTTAAATGTCCTATGATACTCTCTCCAGAGATCATTTCTAAAATCCTAATGGCATGAATATGTAGCAAAAGAACAAACACGTGCTGCAAATACGAGCCGGTGAGATACATTACCAACCTGCATTCCTTCACATCCACTGATGCCGACACCAATGTCTGCTTCTTGAATCATACCAACATCATTTGCACCATCACCGATTGCCAATGTGGTTTTTCCAGTTCCTTCTTTTACTAATCTTGTTACCTAGTTGCCAATTAACACAAGCACACACACACACACACACAAAAATGAGAACTCGAATTTATATGAAAAAAACTGAGAAATAAATCCTCTTTGGTTAAGCTTATTCTAACTTTTTTTGCAAACATGTTTGAGCTTTTTAGCATTTTTTACTTTTTTTCTTTTTTGAGATTTTAGTTCAAAACTTACTTTTCTGAAGTCTAAACTTACTTCTGAAAAGTACTTTTACTTTTTATAAGCAGAGCAAAATGTGTTCACTGCTCAGCTATGAAATGCTAAAGGGTAATATGAAAGGAATCTCACGAGAGCCTTCTGCTTAGGAGAAACGCGACAGCATATGACAGAAGCACAATCAACAGCTAAATTCAAAAATTGATGCTTCATATCATCCTCCAACACAAAAGTTAGAGTTTTCCCATCAATGATCAAAGCAAATGCAGCATGGGGGTCCTTTTCCAGCTTCATCATTTGCAATGCATTGGTGATTTGCATCAAAATATTTTCCTTTACGTCTAATGAGTCCAGATTCGCTGTTGTTATACAAATTTGCTTCATGCCTTGTCGAAGCAAACTGCAAGCATACCTGCATATTAATGACAAAATTTCAATTAGCAACTAGAAAGCTTTGTTTATCAAGTCACTGTGATTACCATAAAATATTTTTGGAAAATAGCACTGGAGGTCCCCAACCATTTCACTGTGTAAAAAGTTGGCCCCCAACTTTTTTTTTTCAGAAAGTCGTCACCAACCTTTCGCGTCACTTTCAGATTATTTGTAGAATGGTGAGGCAGGCACTTAATTTCAATGAAAAGAATAAATAAATAAATAAGAGAAGAGAAGAGAAGAGAAGAGAAGAGAAAAGAAAAGAAAAGGAAAGGAAAGGAAAAGAAAAACCGGAAAAGTAAACCACACCTCCACCATCCCCCCTTCAAGTGAATAGAAACCATCCATTCAGAACCCACTTGTTACAAACGCAGAAGGTTGTTGATGACTTCCCACAAAAAAATCTGGGGACCAACTTGTTCCATTACGAAAAGGTCAGGCCCTCTTCTGATATTATCCCAAAATATTTAAAGGCCAGATTCTATTGGCAATAAACATACCCAATATTAATTGCAGTTTCCATTTTATCACCAGTCAGGACCCAGATCTTTAGACCAGCTTGTGCCAGTTTATCTATGCACTGAGGCACCTGCAGAGAAGCAATAAAAAGGTCAAGTTACAAAGGGAGGGAGCATGTTTCGCCAGCTTAAAAGTTCACTTATATGAAAAATAAGTAATTTTTAGAACAACTAAATGAACTAATTTATTCTGTTGGTGAAAGTTGAAAATAAGTTAGTTACAACTTTGTTTATTTAGAAGTAAAAGAAGTAAGTTATCCAAACGTCACATATTTGGAGCTGAAAAATTAATTAAAACTAACTTTTTTTAAGCTTAGGCAAACATGTTCGCTACGAAACAGTGATACAGCATATGATATACCCCTTTCTGTAATTTGTCCTCGACTGCAGTTGCTCCAACAAGTATTAAGTCCCTTTCCATAATATCAGCAAGCCGCTCAAGCTTTTCTTCCCTGTCCCCACCAATTGATGTTTTAGCGTTACTGAACTCTTCATTCCAGGCAGAATATTCGGCCTCATCAAGCTTCTTGTAAGCAAGTGCAAGTGTTCGTAATCCAACCTCTCCATACTCATTCAAATGCTTCGTAGTAGCTTCTTCATACATTCGCCCGTTCCTTGATAACCTATCAAAGATGATGCTGTAAAGGAAAGAGATCGCATTAAACTCCTTTTACTTGTAGCAATATTTACTTGTCAAGTAGTAAACACGGATGCCAAAAGACACACCTGTCTGCTCCTTTGCACAGAAGAAAAATCAGACCATCTTCATCCCGCACAATAACAGACATTCTCTTCCTTTTGCTAGTGAAATCCAACAAATTGAGAATTTTGAACTCCCTGACATTACAAAAAAGTCATGAGACATCAAGATGTGTGATCCAAAACAGATTTTTTTTCAATCATGCAAATAATTTGTTCATGTTTTCACCTTTCAATAGGATTCTGAAACGAAGGATATCTTTCGCGAACAAATATGCTTGACTGGGTTCTTTTAGAGAACTCAAAGCCAAATTCTCTAGCTGCAACTACAAATGCACCTTCATCTGGAGATTCAGCTTCATAGGTGAAGTTACCAGTCTCTTCATTTAGCTCAGGAATTGCAGTGTGACAAAGTGATAGTATCCTGAAAAAAAGTAAGATGACATCTTCATTTGGTTCTTTGAGCCAATTCCCATTCATGAGGCAGCCATCCTCAAAGCTAAACCCCTTTATTGCAGGTTTACGACCATTTTCATATTTTGAAGTAAAGACAGTCTCTAACTCAATTTCCGATTCCCCAAATTCATTTCCACCTTTCTCCAATGAATTAGGTGTACCATTCTTGTTCTGCCCATTCAAGTCCATTGCCATCTGTTTTGCAGCTGCAAGTTCTACGTCACAAGCAATTGTGCCATATGCTTTACCAGCAATGGAGCATTTGAGAAAGTCCATCTGATTGCATGTTAAAGTTCCAGTTTTATCAGAGAGGATCGTATCGACCTGTCCTAATTCCTCATTTAAGTTTGATGTCCGTGCCTCAGCAGGAGTTCCAGTCTCTTCATCGTACATCCTAATGTCTTGGTTTATGAACAATGCTTGGAGGACTTTGACGACCTCAATTGAAACATAGAGTGATATGGGTATCAAATATCCATATAATATTAGAGCAGTGACCAGATGAAAAATGGCTGAGACCACTGGCCTGCCTGGATCATATAAATCCCTATCATCTGGGGCCTGTAAATACCACCAATGTGGCATTTCATTCTTCGTCTTCACCCCAAAACCTATTGAGCTGATTAATGAGATGAATACAAGGACGGTGAAAAGGAAGTAAATGATTTTGTCCATTTGCTTCTCAATTCTGCTCCTTTTTGAAGGAGATTTTGTAGCATTTTGCATAACTTTGCTATCATGACCTGTGAATATCACCACTCCATACACATAAGACGTGTTCCTAAGCTTTGAATCTCTAAGGAGAATCTGACTAGGCTCAAGAGGATACAGCTGGCGTTTATATTCAAGATTACCAACAAAAGTGTAAAGGTTAGGATTCGGATCCTCACACTGTATGTTTGCACTGAATTCCTTAAAAGTCACATCATTGTCCATGGATAACGTTACCTCGAGTGCTCGTTTTACCTTCAAGTTTGTCTCTCCATCCAAGTTCATAGTTTCAACATAACAAATTCCATCTTCATAACTAGAAGATAAAAGAAGTAAATCTGCGGGAAAAAAATTATCTTTCTCTACTTTCACTATATCTCCCACCCGGATCTTCATCCATGGCCTATGACCAAATATACCATCTCTTTTATGTATACTAGCTTTCCGCAAATTAACCTTCATGTCTTGCATGAACCTACGCCAATCTTCGAGAGCTTCTTTAGCCATACTCAATCCAACTACAAATACTAAAGGAGCAACCATACTGTAAGCTGAAAATGGTGATACAGGAGAGAACGACAGGGCTGCAGCGAGAAGAAAGTACAAGTTTGCCACACGTCGAAATTGTTCAAAAATGGCCTTGGGTAGAAATGTAATAATATTGTACTTTGTGGTCGATATATAATTTGAGCAGTATCTAAATGGTTTTGTCTCGTGAAGATGTGGTTTGTTGCAATAAACCATTCGTGAGTAACCTGGACCTTGGATTTGATGTGGCCCGTCTGTATCGGAAGGGTGTGGTCTATAGCAGCCAAATGTGTACAGACTGCTCCTACGGAGCTTCGCCCTTATCCTTCCCCGTGGCATTTTTTTCACAGTTTTCAGATTTAAGAATATATACTACCCTATAAAAATATCAAAAAGAAACCCATACCACTTTCCTTATAATGCAAGTGAAGTGCTTATGTTATCTGACAAGCTCGGTAGAAAATTGCAGACCCTCAAGACACTGGGCTTAAAAGATTGCAGCAAAGCACCACCTGAGAATAATAAAAATCAAAAAGGAAAACAAATTTCAAAGTTTATCCATCATGATTGGACCCAAATTTGTAAAATAAATGGCTATCTCTTGAAAGAACCATTACATAAGCATCCAATTTTTTTTCCATGTGCATATCTAACAATTACTTGCTTCTGAATTTCAAGATTTGTACCACCATCGACTAAATAAAAGCCATGTAAAGCACATAAATAACCTCGAAATTTTCGTCTAGGAACCTAAATACAGGTGAAGTACCTCCATTGTTGTGCAAGGGATTCCTTCACTAGCCCTATTGCTAGCAGAAAAATAGCTCCAGTGATAACACCCCAACTACTGCTGTACAGCCTTTCCTTAGGTTTTTAGATCTCCATTTTAAGAATGGTAAGTAACCATTACAACAATCAACAATTCGCATGGTACTTGAAAGATATGGTGGACAAGGACCATCTAAAAACTTAAGCAAGCAGTTAGAGAGACGCATGTTTATTTATTTTTACAACTTCCAAAGATTGAACTATATAAAAAAACAAAAAACAAAAAAAAAACAATAGAACAAAAAACAAAGAGAGAGAGAGAGAGAGATTTAGATTCAAAAATAAGTAAAAGGAAAAAAAATGCAAAAAATTGATTAAAAACTTCATAGCTTTATCCAACCCACAACACATCATTTTGCTGCCAAATACACAAATCACAGTTTTGATAAACAGAAAGAATAAAGATACTACATTATATATATATCCAGCTCAAACTGTTTTAATTATAAACAAGTTCCAACTCAAAATAGCACAAAACATATGCGTACACTATTACATCTCTTCTCACAATATTTACCCAGGAATTATATATAATCACAAAAAACACACCAAATTATGCAAAAAAAAAATCATACATGTACAGAGGAACAAATTATCTTTTACCTGTAAATCAGGTGAGTTAAATAACCTTCATAACGTGGGAATTTAAAATTGTCCAGATGGAAAATCAACGAGATTGATGAAACCCTGCTGGGAATAGTCGCGACAATCGCAATGCAGGTTAGAGAAAGAAAAATATAGAGAGAGAAAGTTGATGGGTCAGAGGGAGAGAGAGGGAGATTTTATGCAGGCACAAAAAGGAGCCCTCTCTCCATTCGAAGTCCGACCCAATACCAGTTTTTCACGGTCCCTCTCTCTTTCTAGAGTTCTTCTTTAAATTTAAATTACTTTGTTTTTTTCTATTTTTTTCCTGCAAATATTTCTTTTCAAAATAAATTTAAATGGGAAAATAATGATGTTCCAACTTTGTTTGTCGGCAGCTAAATGTTTCGACCTGGTTCAATTTAGGGCAAAGCCCCTTTGCTCGAGAAAGGGGCCCCTGTTGACAGGGGGCGTCCGGGCTTTCCTGAGAAGCCTAACAGGGCTCTTCAATTTATGATGGCATCCGTAATCTTAACCCCACGTCCCATGGGTCGACATTTATTAGGTTTAAAAAGTTAGCGTCGATTATGTGAATTTATTTTTTTATATTAAAAAGTTAAAGTTATTCTTCCCATTTTCTAGTGTCATGTGGTTAATAAATTTTCCACTATTTTGTAAAAAATAACATAGCAAAAAAGGGGGAAAAAAAAGAATAAAAGGGTAGTAATGTAATTATATAGGAAGAGTGGGTACCACAAAAGCTGCCTTGTGACTACCAAAACAACGATGATGATTGGATGATTCAGAGATGGTGGTCCCACATCAAGTCATGGTCGTTGGGTTAGTTTAAAGGACTATTTTTGTGGGTCTCTTTTTCATTTTATTTTTATTCATTTATTACTTTTTGCTAAGTAAATAAATTTAAAATATTATAATATCAAAATATTTGATCATTCATATGTGAACGTAAAAAAATAGTTGATTTCTTGTCATTTGATATTCAAAAATAGAGCAATAATAAATTTTATGTCTAAGAAAAATATGTATCGGTGATTTACTTGTTAATGCATTAAATAAAAATCAGATTCCTCAAACTATAAACAACTTGTTTCGAGTTAATCATATCCTCTTCACCGTGGTCCTGGTAAGAGACATATTATTAACGTTAAGGTTTGACATTGCGCCCTCAACGCTTTCTTCGTTGTTCAGTCGTTTTAATAAAACGTTTATTTATCTCGAAGTTTATTTACCCTAATCAAATTGTTCTTTAAAGGTTCAATTTGCACAATAAATATTTGGACAAGTACATTACGAAAATTTTAATTTAATTTTATCTTAATACGATTTAGTATTATAAGTTCAACATAATAAATATGAACTTAATTGTTATCAATGTCAGTTTATATATAATGAATTTGTCTCTTTCTACGTAAGAAAATATTTCAAATCGTATGAAAATGTATGAATTTGTACGAAAATTTACGAGAAGACGAGAAATTGTTATAAGTTACAAATTTGTATCAAAATGTATGATATTAGTATTTTGTCCAAGTGTAGGCACCCATGATCCAACCCCCAAAATTTGTGTTGAAACAGCCAACCAAAGAATAAATTTAGTTGATATTCTCTTTTTTTATAGTACTTGTCTTTTTGCTCTGAAAAATATGGTAGCCGACGCGTCATTGACTTGGACTGGGTCATGTAGTCGTGGATAATGCTTGGCCGGATTGCATAGGGACTTTCACCTTTTGGATCAAAATACTAAAACGCCCTTGTATAAAATAAAAAAAAATCTAATCACTCCATAAATATCTACACATTAATTAAAGAAATTCCTAAATATATAAAGTTCACCGATCTCTACCTTTGTTAGGACAGAATTTAATCGCAACGGAGCGGGTATGAGACGGGGCGGTCAATCACACCCCGTCTCGTCGAGTATTTTTATTATCTTACTTCATACACATACCTAATTAAAGCGAGACGGGGCTGGTCGAGACAACTTCATTGCCCTATTTATTTTTTTCTTTTTATTTTTTATTTATTTTAATTTTTGCTTTTTTTTATATATCTTTAATTAGTAAATATTATTACTTTTTTTACTAATTTGATAAAAGCAACTTATGTTATTTTTAAAAATAATGATAAATTTATTATTTTTGTTCGATAAAAAACTTAAATTTTAAATGGGGCGGATATGTTTCCGTACCCGCCCCGTACCCGCTTCGGGGTAATAACCCTCGCCCCATCCCCATCCCCATCCCCATCCCCACCCCCACCCCCGTGTACCCGGTTAGGCGGGTAATATCTGTCCCATTCTGAGTGGGACCCCACAAGTATCGGGTTGAGCGGGTTTTATTGTCATCCCTAAAAATTTTCATTATGTACGAGATAAGCAATGATATTAAGATATATTTGATACCAAGGACAAGATTGAATAATGTAAATTTTATCAAATATATTTTTCAGAGTAAATTTGATTATGATAAGATTAAGTCCCTGTTTGGGCCACATTTAAATTTCTATTCTCATTTTTCTACTCGTTTTCAATAAAATAATATTTTTCATTACATCAATGACATTTCTTTCTTTTTCACATTATACATTAATCTTTCACAATACATTCTTCCAAAATAATGTGACTCAAATACACTCAATTCAATGAAGTTCTATCTTTCGAACTCAATTAGATACTTTTACCCACGGTATGAGCAAGGGTTAAGAGGGGATTAGGCATCTCCGTTTTTATTATTTTATTTTATTTTTTAATTGATTCCCCATAGTACTATTCGCCTAAATACAAAATAGTGCCGATGAAATCTAAGAAGCGGAGGTATCGGAATAATAAATATTTATTTAGTTTTTTTTTTTTTTT
>CAIGRQ010221384.1:0-10653 GCA_903798375.1 Fraxinus sp. D2006-0159 | reverse complement strand
TTTTTTTTTTTTTTTTTTTTTTTTTTCGAAGTTTGGCTCTTTGGCTCTCGTCTTGATCTTTTATTGATGTTTGTCTTTTAAATTCTTGATCTTGATATTTCTTTGACGTTTGTTTTGTAAGCTTTTTTGATGACGATCGATCAGTTTATCATGGATGCTTTGAAAACTATAATTACTTTAAATTCAATTGTTAATAAATAAGATTAACTTGTTTTGTTATGATCAAAAGACTAAGGTTATAATCAATCACAGACCAACAATTTCATTATGGTATCGACAAATGCTAAAGCTAATAACTTCTTGTTTCTCCTACTATTGTCCGTATTCAAATACAAATATTCTCATACATAAATTGGACACATTTTTCACTTCAGTTAAGCTGTTTGTACAGGTTAACTGTCCAGGCAGCTTTACAGGTGCTGCCATCTCAGTACTTGTATAATTTTTTTTGGGATCAACACCTAATAAAAAGCTGCCCAGTGAAATTCTGTATATTTTCCTAAAACTTCCATGAACACATAGCTTTTCTCTTTTCGCTTGAGACAAAAACAATCGGTAACAAATCGATTAAAGATTTAGTTGTTTAACAAGTCATGGAGCCCGTTTGACTTCTATTATTCCACATTATAATGAGAAAAATATAATTCATTTATATAGAATGTGTGGTTAAAAAAGAAGGAAATATTTTTAGATTTACGTGTAATATTATTTTATTGCAGAATGTATGTGGTTAATAAGAAGAAAGAAAAATAAATTATAATTTAATGAGAATATTATTTTATTAGCGAATAAAGAAAAAAATGAATTATAATTTAATGGAGAATAATGGGATGGGGTTAGTAATAATAATCATTGCTTCAAGATATTTTCCATATATGTTTCTTCAATGTGTTGTAACAACAAATCCAATAGGAAATACGTGTTTATAGATTGAGCCAAGATTGATTAGCTATATCAGGGGCGGACGCGGACTTCTTAAACGGGGGGGGGAGGGACGCAATCAAACTTTCAAAAAGTGACGAAAAATTTAAAGTAAAAGATATTTTATTACAACTGTTCTCTATGTGTTCGCATATTTTGATAACGCTTCATAATTACATCATTTTCAATCTTGTCAAATATATCTTTCTCAATATATGCAATCAAACTATCATTCAACAATTGATCTCCGATTTGATTACGCAAACGATTTTTGACACAAGTCATCGCAGAAAATGATCTCTCGACGTAGCAGTAGCCACGAGAAGAACTAAGACTAATGTCACAAGCTTGTAGACTAATCGATACACTTCATATTTATTCTTCGCAACCAATTTCTGTGTAAGATCACTAATACCCTGTAATTCTTCAAAATCTTGGGATGTGCGCATGTCAAGAATATATTTTCGATAACGTTCCATAATTACATCATTTTTAATTTTGTCAAATACATCTTTCTCAATTTATACAATCAAACTATCATTCAACCATTGATCTCCGATTTGATTGCACAGATGATTTTTGACACAAGTCATCGCAAAAAATGATCTCTCGACTGTAGCAATAGACACGGGAAGAACTAAGGCTAATGTCACAAGCTTGTAGACTAATTGATACACTTCATGTTTATTCTTTGCAACCAACTCCTCCAACATCCCCAACTCCTCCAACATCAACATCAACATCAACATCCTTTTTATCACTTTTGTCTCGAATATTCCTTTCATTGGCATTTTGCTCATCACAAGAAAGCATAGATTTATGTTTAAAGGATTTGTCCATAACTGAAATAAATAAAAAAATCAATCACATTATAAGTTCCTAAATCAGTTTCTTCTTCTCATAAGTCATACCAACCAAATTTCAAACATGTTAATTAGCAAAGAGCAAGTTACAATCAAAATCCCTAAATCCCTAATTAACAATCCCTAACTATCAATCATTCAATCCAATATCCCTAAATGCAGTTCAAACTTCAAAACATTAGCTATTAAAAATGAAATTGGAAAAACTGCAAAACATTACATTTAACATTTAACACTTAACAGTCAATGGGATTATGGGCATTAAGTTACCTTGGACTTGGAGGTCGCCGTCGGAGCTTGGAATTTGTACTTGGGCGGAGGCGGAGCAGCCTAGCAGTAGCATGAGCTCGAAACGGGTCCGTCACGGGGAGAGACCGAGAGAGGAAGGGACGGAGCTCGGACCAGACTGAGAGAGCTAGAGAGGGACGGCAGGGCTAAATCGGCCGATTCTGCTGTCGAGAGAGAGCGGTAGACAGGAGAAAAGGGGTGTTGAACTCGTCGTGTTGGGAAGGAGAAAAGGGGTGTTCTGGGTTCGGTGGTGGAGAGGAGAAAAGGGGTCTTCCCTTTATATATTTATAAATAAAAAAAAAAAATTCAAAATCTAGGGGGGGCACGTGACCCCCCAGGTCCGCCACTGAGCTATATCACTTGAATTGGAAAGCATAATCCTAAATAATATATATAAACAATTACCATGTTGAATGCGTGCAATAAGTACTATTTATTTAAAAAAAAATACAAAGATAAAGAGTTGGACAGATCGATATAAGAAAATGAAAGATATAGAGTTCTTTTGGTTTAGCGCATTCCGTTAATTTTAGGTTAAAATAATTTTAGGTGTATGCTAGATGCACATTCATTTTACGTCGTTTATTTAAAATCGTCATCTTAGTGTCAAATGGGACCATGGGGGGGGGGGGGGGGGGGTAGGGGAAAGTTTGAGATTAAGTAATTAGCAAATTATTTTCTTTTTAAGTCCGCATGCTTGTGCTTTAATGGTTCAAGTTGGATAGTCTTTCATTTTCAGTTTACAAAGTAGCTCCCAAATTAAGGTTGTTCCTTACCACTTCCACAAGAAAGTGAAAGGTATGACTCTAAATGTACATAATTACATGTTGATTGAAATAGATGTAGAAATTCGATTTAAGATTGCAAATAGGATTAGCTAGTTCAGCAAAGTCAAATATTTTAAAAAGTTTTTGTGTTTGTGTTTGAGCAATATTGTCTCCACGAGTGTTTACACTAAAATTCAGTCTTCTAACTCAAGTCGCAATTCAAATAGTGGAGATCTAGCGACAGACATAAATGAGAGATGGATTGGATTGAAGGAGTCCCTTAGTGTTAATTACTTTGTTTAGACCCCGGGGTGGGTATTCTTGTTGGCTCACGAAATGGGAAAGGTATAAATTTTTTATAAATTTTAGCTGAACATAGGCCAAGCCTCCTATGTTGTTATTTGTTCTTGACTTGAGTATGAAACAAGGATGATATACATGAGATTAACTAAGAACAACATGTGAAATTTTTGTCCACTATTTTTGTTCAGTGTAATTTTCTCAACGTATGGAAAGGGTAAGCTCAAGCGCTTCCTTCCCCCCAAAAAATAAAAAATTGAGTAGTTTTTGAATTTCATGTGGTATTTGTCATTTCGTTTTCGTCATTTATGTTGATATATCGCATTAAATATACATATTAAAGGGTTCGAAGTATCGAAGTCCTCTTAAAAAATATTTGCAAGCTCCCCGACTAAATCCAGAATATCAGATTAGATAGTCATAAACAACTCTAAGAACTACAAAGAAGTGAAAATCACCTATATACATATTCTTCTACATACCAAACATGCAATATATCTCCGAGTTGAAATTCAATTTAATCTTCAAGGATTTGGATGAAGTAGACCTAGATGGTGATATTTATACATAAAAAACTAAAAATAGTATATGTTGATTTGGAAGGTGGAAAGGTTAAGTCAAATATAGAAATAATTAAATTAAATAGATACTTGGATGGTAGAAGGGCATTATCAAAAGGGTTAGCAATAGTAATCAAATGAATAATTAATTGGCTCGCAACTTGTTTTCTCTAATCTTAGTCCGTTGAAATATAAACATCTTTAAGACAATCTAACACCTAATTACTATTAGAGTGTCAAAATTGTCATTAGATGTAAAATGCAATGCATAGTTGGCAACTTCAAGCTCCGGAAGGAACTAGAAAATTAAACAATAATTTAACCCATGTTTGACAATCATTATTTGAGAAATAATATTAATTTTTTGGAGAATGTGTAATTAAAAAGTAGGAAATTTTTTTGAATTTATGAGCAGAATATTTTATTATGTGAATATATGGTTGAAAATGATTATATAGAAAAACGACTTTGAAAATACTGATTATCAATCATGTGCTCAAACAGTTATTCACATTATTTTTGTCAATATAAATCTTTAACATGTGTTAGGTGCACGGGTCGCAGTAGATGAGATTAGTACATAAAAATAACATATAATTTTGTATATTATTGTCGAGTGTTTATAATTGTGTACTGAACGCGTCTTTTTATACATTACATAAAGAAAATGTGCAAAATATTTATTTCCGTTGTACTCACATGAGTTCCTTCTCATGCTCTTCAATTCCTCTTATTGCAAGAAACAAAAGGAGATCGAATCAAACACTCGGAATTCAAAACATAGTTTATTTTAGATAAATATCGAATAACTCGTATTTTATATTAGAATGGACTTCACACAAGTGCTTTCATTTAAAATTATCAATTAATACCATGATTTGATGTCTTCAAAAATATGAGCCCGTTGGGTAGAGATTAAAATCGGATTAAAATTGAAAAACTAATCGTTATTGTTGACTTTTATTAGACGAGTGAAACCCAATAATGGCTATATTTTCAATTTTAATTGGATTTTAATCGGTACCAAACGGTTAAGATTGTACTCGAGATTTTGATCTCATATAAATGTTTTTTTTTTCTTTTTCATTATAGAATTTGTTTGATCTCGATCCTATTCTCTTCAAAAAATAGAGAATTCGTGTTTAATGAGGTGGACTAGTTGTATTGCTATTTTATTTTATTTTTGTCTGTGGTTCTGAATCTTCTGATGATATATACAAATACAAAATAAATATATAATAAGCCAAAATTCAAAAACTTTTACCTCCAATTCAGAGGTTAAAATCGTCATTCACTTATCAACTTTAGGACAGAGTTGACCCCACTACTTAAATTCTGTGATTCTTTTGCAGAATTTCAAAATTCCCAACGGCCGTTAACTAACGCCGTTATTTTTTTTCCACCCACCGCATTGTATAACAAATCCACTGTCACAAACAAACAGAAGACAAACAAATTCACTGTCACACACAAACACACACGCAGAGCCTAGAGAAAGCTCAACAAATCTCTCGACAAGGCAAACCCAGAAGACACACAAGCGTAAAAAACATCACAATTTGAAATTATATGTAAGAAAAATTTCCCTCATTTTCAATTTTCTTTTCCTTTCTCTATATATGTGTTCAATTCCATCAGTTTTTGTTGTTTGGTATGATTTATGGGTTTTTAATATAAGCAGATCTGTGTTCATTGTCAGCTTATTTGTTTTTCTCCGTTCAAATTAATCTGCGTTTTAATTTGTTCAGGTCTAATTTTGATTGAATTTTAAGGATTTTGAAGTAAATTTCTTTGATTATTGAGTATGATTTATTGGAACTGATAATTGACATTTTCTGATGTGTTGCCGTAATTGACTCGCTGTGTTTGTGTTTAGTATCCTGTGAATAGAGGTCTGTACCTTATTTTGTCAGTTATTGTACCGAAGGATGTGTATAGTTTTATTTTTCATGTTAATCTGAAATGTGGCATTAGAGGAAAACTTAAACTGGATATATTTCTTTTGATTTTTGTAAAATTTTCTGTAATGATTCTTTTGTCTGAATAGATATTTTAAGTTTGATTTTCTGTTTGCATATAAATGGTTTTTCTCACTAATGGGTTGATGCCTAAATTTCAAAAAAGGTTAAAGCTTTAGATTAAGCAATTCAACATTATCAAATGTTTATCCGCGAGCGGTTTATGATCTTTGATTAAAAACGAGTCTAAGATGTTGTCTAAGAGAAGATTAGTAGTGCTAAATACATCTCATACACAGATATGCGCTATCTATAACACCCGTGAACACGTGAAAGTGTATTTTGCATAAATGTTTGAAAGACATATGCAGAGCCTTGAGAAATTTTTATCTGGCTGTCTGTTGTTTTCTTTTCTTGCTAGATGACACAATGATAATGTTTATTTTCTTTAATTTTTATTTTAGTTGCATTATGATGTGGCTTCAATTAAACATTAATGATTTTAGCTTCTTTCACTGTATTGTATGTTAAACAAATCTCCAAATTTAATCTCCAGAAATGGATTTGTGTATAAATTACAAGTTTTTAGATGAGGTGATTTAATGTGGTATTGGAATAAGTTCAGGCCTTTCTGCCAACTATTATGGACATTGTGCACATGTTAGGCCTTTGATGAAACAGGTGCAAGCTGACGATAAACAATATTGTCCTCTCTTTAGTGGCTTAACTTGAGGATGAGGTGGGTTCAACAGTCCAACATGGACTAATTGGGAAGAATCCAAAAAATAAAAAAAGTACTGACCCATTGTTGGGGACTCTTTTACTGACTTGATTTGTGCATATGATTCACAGATACAATAACTATTTAAACAAATGATGTTTCTTGTATATATCGTTCAACTTATTTTGGGTTTTTTGGGATATAGTAGTCTGAAACCTAGCCATCAAATTTCCTAGTAGTGCATGCTATTGCAACAAATTATGTTTCAACGCTCTTTATTAAAAATTTTCCGGATCAAATGCGTAATCATGTTCATGTGATATATACTTTAACACATACCAAGGTGATTGTTTCCATGAAAAGTTTGGGATAACTGAATTTTATGTGTAAAAAAAATCTATTGAATTTGCTTGATTCACATTAAAGGACTTGGTTGTAATGCTTTTGCATATTGTTTCAGTTGTATGGAGCTGAAAGTTACTGACATTCATATGGACAAGGAGCCGGGCAGTGTCATAATTTACTCAAATGGCGTCGCCCACGATACAAGTTACAAAATTGAGAGCTACGAAGATAAGGTACAACCATTTGAAAATATTAATCTCAACCCAGAACCAGATGACGCATCGAAAGAGGATGCTGAAGTAAAGGAGTGTCAAATAAAGGAATGCAATACTGAGAAGTCAGTTGATATCAGTCAACTTTGCCAAGTTGAAACAGGTGAGGCGAAAGATCTGCCAAGCTCAAATGTTGATATTAACATGGCAATGGAGGATGCAAAATCTGATGAGCATAATGTAACAGCTGGTGGGAAGAGATCAAGGGCCTCCGGAAAACCTGCTATCAAGTCCGCGGCTGGAAATTGTAAAACAAAATGCACCGTTCCACACCCATTTGCTCTGGCAACTGAAAAGCGTGCTTTATATGGAACTCGTCCTTATGGGGATGAGTTTGATAAAGCATCTAACGTTGACAGTTCGCCGCAGCCAAATTCTGCAAAGATGAATCAGGTAAATATCTGCACCGACCGCTTTAATTTTTACAATTCATTCTCTTTTTAATATTTCGACCACAAGTTTTGTCTACTGAACAGTTTATTTGGGCTGGGGAAAACATTTTCTTCCTGTAGTTCTTAGTTTCTCCACTGGTTTATACGTTTTCTAAATATGTAAAGGATGCAGAATGTTTGTGGTTTTATTGTTTCATATTTTCTATTTCTGACTTACAAAAGTCAAAACAACCTAGAGAAGTTTTACTCTTTGGACCTAGCGAGTGACAAATCTTTTGTGTTTTTGTGATTTTCTATTGCATTTCCTTTGTTTGCATTTATTCTCAATGCATCTGTGTCATGTGGCTTATTATAATATATAAGAAACTTCTTGAAACTAGATTAAGTCTTTTTGCCTGCCTACTGTATTGAGGATGTATTATTGGCATCATGTCACCAACTAATATCATAGTTTTTACTTTATGTACAGCTAGCCTCGCCTACTGTACCAAGGAAGCCATTGCAACCTGATAACAAGAAACGTCCAGATGATGATAACTTGTCAATTGCCTCCACGTATCCTACTTTTCCGAGAGGCCAATTATTTAGATCTTTCCTTTATCTCTGATTCTGTCTATTTCCTTGTAACTATAATTGACTTGATTAAATTTTTCCTCAACTATTTGAAGAACTGTTGCATCAGGGAGAAAGTTTAGGACAGCTGTTGCATCAGCCCCAACATTCAGGTGCAATGACCGTGCAGAGAGAAGAAAAGAGGTAGTTTTTCAATCATCTTTTTCATTTGATAGTTTTTCTGTGTATTTTGTATATTTAATGCTGCTGATCAGAATATGCATCATCCTGTCATTTAACTTTGCTTGTGTTTGTAGTTTTATACAAAATTAGAGGAGAAACATCAAGCACTGGAGGCAGAAAAGACTCAATGTGAGGCGAGGACAAAGGTAATTGTATATCTTACATAATGTAATCATCAATCAGTACATTTCAAAAATTTAACCGTGAACTGATTTAAATTTCAATATTAACAATTTTTTATTAATTTTAGACGCTATGATGGCGTGTTTTAAGTAGGGAAAGCTAGGTAGTAATTGACAGTATTAAGAAAGAAAAGGAATCGAAATATCATTAACTATCCGTTATAATCAAGTATTCCGTACAAAACATGCACTGAATGTATATTGAAGTCATTTCTGTCCTATTCCACATAAAAACATCACTATCTTTCTTCATTCGCTTCTTAAACAGATGATTTCCAATACATCCTTAGATTGTCTGTTTTCCACATATTTTTAGGAAGAGACTGAAGCAGCAATCAAGCAATTAAGGAAGAGTTTGACGTTTAAAGCAAGCCCAATGCCAAGCTTCTACCATGAGGGACCTCCACCAAAGGTCGAACTGAAAAAGGTGCTGCAACTGTGTTGATTCACTTCATACTTATAATAAGGAAAATAAGTAACACAATGATTGAGTTCAAAAATCTACTTATATTAGTTTGCCTATATAACATTGTTTGTAAAGTTCCTTACATTATTTAGAGTATTGTTTTTGGAATTTTAGACACCTCCAACTCGTGCAAAATCACCAAAGTTGGGAAGAAGGAAGAACTTGAGTGACACGGGATGTTTAGACAAATGGAGTCGAGGAGGTCATCAGGGTTTTACCATTTACAGTGACAGTCCTAATATACTTCCCACGAACAGGAAAAAAGGGATTGCTGTCCAGAATGGAACTGCTTCCTGCAAAGCTGAGAAACAACCCCAACAAGACTGATGTAGTCTTCACATCAAAGATGAATGAAGATTGACCTGTGGATGTTGCTGTTATTCTAGGGGCGTTAGTAAGTTATCTTCTTATCAGGGGAAGGACATTTAACATATGGGGTGATCTCGTGCCTTGTTGACTGTTGTGATTTGGATACGTATTTAAACAGCAAAACTCTTGCTGGGATTTGTGCTATATCAATCAATGTGTGAAGTGTAAAACTTAAGTTATTCCCATGTATTTTGTAATTATGTTTCTTTCAATGTTATTTCTTTAATTCTGGATGTGTTCTGTCTGTCATTTTTCGTGCCACTATGAAATCTTGTTTGTTATAATTATCATACAAAACTGACCAACTGAAATAGATCCAAGAATTACACAAAGTTACAAACTCAAAGTCAAACCACTTCACATCAAAGTTTCATCAACCATAGTCTCAAATTATTGTACACGTGTAGCGATCAAAAAATTTTATATTTTAAAAGCAATAGTTTTTCCCAAATTCTTGTAAGGATTGGTACAAGTTTTCTCCAGTTTATGTTCTTTAAGTTGGTCGTGTAATTAAGTATGCTCACTCAGTCTAATCTATGTTAATTATGTTTTACTTATGAAAATTTATTTTGCAACAAATTATACTTAAGGTTTAAACTATGTTTTATCGTCAAATTACATAAGTCGTTATTCAATTAAAACTTCTAATTTCTATCGTATATTCAATATGAAGAGATTAAATATTCAACTGTTGTAATTGTGAGCATTAGTATTCCAATATTGGACTCTAATTGAAGTTCAAATTATTTCGTAAATAAATGCCTCAAGAAAAAAATTCATTTGGATATGTTGGGATCAAGTCGAACTAGTTAGAGGTTTTTAGCTTATCTTAGTTTTTTCATAAGCCTTAATCACATTTTCAAAAGATTTCAAACAGATAAAATCCTAATTACCAGAAATTTAGAGAGGTTAGCAATTGATTTAATTCCAAATTCTAGGACTGCTAATTGAATTGAAATTAATCTAAATCGAGGAATTTGAGCTATTTAGGATTCTATCGTAACCAAACACAAGCACATGCTACGGCTATAAGTGAAAGAAAAGGGGGAAGCAATATATTTGAGAAGAAGAGAGGAAAGGAAAGTAAAGGCATTGTAGGAAATTTCTAGAATTGGTGCTTTTGAAGTCCACGCAATATATGTTTGGATTTAACGCGTGTATGAGTCTATTGAGTGTTTCTATTAAAGACTCAACCCTCCTAACAATTTCAGAATAAAGCGATCAATGGCAGCGTGGAGGAGAGCGATGGTGCTTTGGTGAATGATAAGAGCATTTTTACACGTTTAATTCGGTTCACAAACGTGGATAACTGTCGATAAATATGTAGAATATAGCTTAATTCGATGTAATATGTGTTTACAGGACATCAACGATGAACATGAGGGAAATTAGGAAAAACAAGTAAAAAAAGGCTTAAATGAAGCAAAAATAAAAGTTTGAGAACTCAAGTGCAA
>CAIGRQ010221370.1:0-11881 GCA_903798375.1 Fraxinus sp. D2006-0159 | reverse complement strand
TCGAGCTTTTTTCGAGCCGAGCTCGAGCCGTCCGAGTCGACGAGTTTTTTTGCCATCCCTAGATTTGTGTATGCTTTATTGAGAACCAAAACCTAATATTTATAGGGAATGATTATGGATACAATAATAATAATTTTTAGAACTATAGGATTACAATTGTCATTCACTAATAAACTTACTACTTACAACACTTTCATTTGATGACACATTATAAAATATCCGCCTTGTTAAAACCTTGTCAAGAAAATCTAGTGGGGCAAAACTTAATTGAAGGAAAAAGAGTACATCCATTTTCTCTAATTTCAATTCTTGTATCAATTCATCATTGTTTTGTATATCAATGTCTTCAATATTGCAATTTCTGAAGTATGTCTCATGTTGTCTTGTATAGTTTTCAAATAACATCATCTTCAAAAGAGATATTTATCAATCTTTGATGACTGCAGTAATATGATGATTCGAAAAATATATTTTGTTGATCTATTGATGAATCTCATACATATAAGTGTATTATTTTGAGGTTAAATGTTTTGTAAGTTATGGACATTCATTGCACAAAGAATATGACTCGTTAAAACCTTATTAGGAAAAATCTTGTGGAAAAAATCCTAATGAAGGATAAAAGTGCATTATTGTTTTGAATACGTAACAAAAGTTGTCTCATTAAAAATCTTATAAAAAAAACCTAATGGGACAGAACCTTGGTCAAAGGAAAAAAAAAATATAACGTGTATTTACTCCCCCTCATAATAATATCACTTCAATTATGTTTCAAGCATATTAAATCTTTCATGGATAGTATTAAATTTATATAAGATAAATTATCTATAATCACATTTATTACATGCATATCAAGTTTCATTCATTGTCACGCTAATGAAATAGAGACTTGTGATTACATTCGTCACATGATAATTTATGTCCTTGTTTGACACACATTCTTTCAAAACTCATTTTCAATCACATATTTTTCAATAAAATAATATTTTTCATTATATCAATAATTTTTCCTTACTTTTTAACTACATATTTCCTATCATATCACTATNCTAATGAAATAGAGACTTGTGATTACATTCGTCACATGATAATTTATGTCCTTGTTTGACACACATTCTTTCAAAACTCATTTTCAATCACATATTTTTCAATAAAATAATATTTTTCATTATATCAATAATTTTTCCTTACTTTTTAACTACATATTTCCTATCATATCACTATTTAAAATACATTATTTTTTCAATAATATCCATAAAACACATCCTATATATTTATACAAGTCTTCGCGAAATTCATTATGTAAAGAGTCGTACATTTCATATTACGGTTTCACTTTTTCCATTTTCGTTTTGCTAAGTATAAATATTTTGATGTTCAGATTGTAGATCTAGAAACTTAAGGTTTCTCTAGTAAATTTAATTTTACTAGGATCGTATAAAAGAACTCTAGGTTTCTCTAGTAAATTTAATTTTATTAGGATCGTATAAAAGAACTCTAGGTTTCTCTAGTAAATTCAATTTTAGCATGAACGTGTCATTTTATTTGGCCAATCATTACTTTGATCGATATGTTTAGACAAATTTATTTCGATTCCTCTTTATTCATAATATGATGTAGTTCATTATATACAAAAGTGTTGTCGACAACTTTTTATTTTATTTTCTTTTTCGATTCTATTTATTTTCTCATAATGACATAACTTACTAAGATATCTCAATTTTCAGTATTTCAAGTTCCTGAACCTCTTCTGGGATTTTATAATTTGTTATGTCTAAATATTCATCAAGAGTATATGCATCCTTAATAGGACTATCTTTGCTAATTGTTCCATTTTCGTTTTGAGATTTTATATTAGAATCGAATATCATCACGCTTCAAGCATGCCATCAAATATCATATTAACTAATTGTCATCTAGGACGTTAATTCGAGTTTTGAGATATTATTGATCTCATTGGTAAATGTATCTAAATGAATCATCTTTCGATCTTCTGGTTCGAATTATCTTCTACAAGAATTTAGATAATAATGCATTTGTACATTACTTCTAATTTTTGAATTCTCCCCTCTAATGTTGAGAGAATTGTCCAGTCAAATTGACAATCAGCAAACCACTTTATAAAATATCACCTGTTAGGATTTGAGATATTGTATAAATGTTCAAACTACTTATTTATTCTTAGCTTTCTTTACTTGTCATTTCAGTACATTATGGTGGACCAATTTTACACGTACTGCACTATGAAAATAAATAGATGAAAACATTAGGCTTTATAAGCTAAACGAATGAATTATGATGTGTTATTACACTCCCTAAATAGAAACGAGAAATATTTCGTTCTCAATTAAATTAATTGGTGACGTTTAACAAGTAATAATGTTAAACCATTTATCGACACCTCAACAACACAGTCAACACTTATCAAAAGGTTGAGATTTAGGATCGCTAGCATTAACAAGACACACCATCTTGATTGTATAATCTGAAAAATTATGCTCATAATTTAAAATTTGAGCAGCAATTTCGCAAATTTCAGGTTGCGAACACTATGCAATAATCTAATGTATATATATCAAATCTATTAAATACAAATACTATTTAGATGATCAACGTGGAGAATGATGGGATCCCATTTATCACCTAATTAATTTTCAAAAATATAGGAATTCAGCCTCTATTTAGCTAGTAATGACCTATTTTCATGAAAGAGAACAAACATAATATAAGATTTCATTGGATTAAAGAATCGTTTGATTTTTCATTGAATATCTATTTGAATTTTTAATTTCGCATCATTATTGATCCAGTGATGGTCTCGCTGATCATGCCAAATAATAGTACATTCAATTAATGAACTTCTGATTCAATATAGTATTTGTCTCAATTGTACTACCCACTTAAAAAGTTTAGTACGTTTCTATTTAATTTATAGGGAATAAATTACTATGAATAGTAAAATTTTATACTCACACGATGCAATATTGATTATTCTACAATATCAAAACAATATTCTTTTGAAATATTGCTATATACTTGGTAATGGGTACTCACAAGTAATAGAATAATATTTTTCAAGAGTATTAACATATTTAAGTTAATCATAATTTTCTCTAAAATATTAATATGTATAAATTTGTGCTTCTTCAAGAACACAATATGGCATTTTTCGAGAATACTAATATATATTATTTTTTTTCTGAAGCAATATATCAATTTTTTTTTTAATATTGAAAATTATAATTCATGCTATTCGGGAGCAAGTAAAACTTAACTAGAACATCAATACTAGTATGCTACTTCAGGATTATCAACAAATTATTATTATAAGATATTTATCTGTATAAAGATTTCCTATTCAGGAGCAATACATATAATATTCTTTTGGAATATTAATTATAATATTGTGCTACTTTAGGAGCAATAACATGATAAATTCTCAATTAAAAAGTGAACACCTAAGGTTATTTAAAGGTAAAATTAGAAGAAAAAAAATCCTAACATGCACGTAAATTCCATAATGAAGGTAGAATTAAATGGGAGACTTAGGAAAAAAAAATTCCAATCACACACATGAATTTCATAAGAAATGCAGAATTGACTTAGATATAAAAAGAATAAAAAACTTCATTATGCCTAACAAAGGAAAAAAAAAATTATGCATACACTTGTACAAACACGCAAATCGACACAATGATGTAAAGGAGTTTGAAACGACCCCGCTATGTACAGAAGATACTTGACAGGAGAATTCCAGATGAGTTGTCAAGCACTTGCATCTAAAAATAAAAAAATAAAAAAGAAGAGTAAATGCCTCAATTTCATTTTGAAAACGAACAACTTTTCTCCTATTCCACACCCACCTTCCCGTCACTGAATTGAAAACATGAAACCTTCACTTCTCTCTAACTTGTGACTCCCCCCAGTGATTGAACTCGTTTAAATCACTAACTGAGAAATTGGCCCTTGTTCTTGCACCATATTCAACCACCGTCAATCGCTAAGCAACAAAGAATCCAATTTCATTTTCCTTGTAATATAACAGACTATAGAAGCCCGTTATTCCTGTCGATTTTGCCATCTCTTTGGTCACCATCTTCGGCTATTGTTGATGTCTTCAAACCTACCTTTTATTACCGATTCTATAGCATTTCGACAAGGTAAGATTTTTGGGTTTTTAACAAATTATTAATATTTCATTCAAGAAATGGAATTATGGGATATGTATGAGTTTCTTGAGAATTTGTGAGATGGTTATAGTCGGGGGTGAACTCAGCATTGAAGCTCAGCATGACGAACGTTGACCGATCAATGTCAACAATCAGTGATCATAAGAGCGATATCATTTATTAATATTTAAAACTTAATATATATTATTATGTTAACAATAATATTAAACTCGGCAAGTGCACTAATGATAAGGATTTCAATAATCTTTAAAAATAGTCATGAGTTCGACTCCCCCCTCCTTATTGCCATTAATTTTGGTAAAAATTGTAAAATTTTAAAAATTAGAAAACTAAAAATATATGAATTGCAAGCTAGAGAATCGAATCAAAGACATCTCATAAAAATTGCAGGTTCTAATCAACTCAACTAAAGAAGGCATTTGAAAATGAAATGAAATAACAGTTATATAAGTTAAAAAATTTATCTATTGTAAAATAAAAAAAAAACTTCCCGACGCATCCAGCACGGGCGGTCGCAGGGGCTGGCTGGGTGCTGGGTCCGTCCCTGGTTGTAGTTTATATTTTGGTGTCCATTTATTTTACTCATTTATGATATTTTTTCCTATTCCAAATGTAGGAGTGAACTGCGAATAAGAATTAGTGAATTATCACATAATTTGATTTAACGTGTTGGTGGTAACTTGTTAGAAACACTGAACTTGCAATACCTTCAACCATTGCCACATACACTATGAATCTGATTTGTTCATGAACTTGCAATATTTGCTCATTGTGTTAGGGCTCAGTATGTATACTAACTTGGACGGATGTGTTTGTTTCCCATGTAGGGATGAAAGGCAAGAATTACAGTATATGTCACAGCTGTAGAAGCACTGAACACTTCTTCGGAGAATGCCACAGAAAATGTCATTGTCCATGGTGTGTAGATGAAATCCAGAAATGCTTTGAGGTTGAAAAAGAAGGCAACAACAAAGGTCGACAATTCAAAACTTGCAGTAATGAGTGCGGATTTTTTGAGTGGGTAAAAAAGGAAGAAGCAAACGGTGAGTCGAGTACCATTAATGAAGCAAAGAATCTGACTGTGAACGAGGAAGTCCACGAGTTGTCAAGCATGTTCGATAGTCTAGCTCGTATAGCCGAGAAAAGAAACCTCGAGATTTCGTTGAATGTGACATTCCACAAAGGAAAAGAGCCCTCGGAAGATAATGGAAAAGGAAAGGGGTCGGTGTGATGCGCTTATATTCCTTAAAAGCAATTTTTCCCTTTATATTGTTATGTTCCTAATATCATCAGTGGCTGGCAAAGAATTCTTGTAACTTATGTTGGTGTATATTTATTTGAATCAACTTATGTAGGTTCATATATGTGTGACGATGGAAATTTGTGAAGTATGATCCAAATGTGAAGAAAACTTAACCTTTTAATATAACAGACAAGTACTCATTTCCCTCCTTTACAAGTTAATATCATGGCGTTTTAATATTTATCTATTCATATCTCAAAAAGGTCAACATGAAGACTGAACATGCATAAAATAGGGGAATCTATAACAACGAAAAGAAGGTGAGATCAAGGAGACAAAGAAGGACAAGAAATACAAAAGATGAATATCTTTGTTGATATAAAGAAATTCTATCACAGCAGCTTTTCCCCTATAAAAGTATTTTTTTCAGTAGCAAATGGATGCAAAGAAACTTATATCAAATGACGAGGAGAAAAGCAATTAAATAGAAAGAACACATAATATTTAATCAAAACAATACATTTCAATAATTTTCCCGATGCTTATACGCGGACAAACAAATATTAATTTTCAACCAAAAATTAGCCAAATATAATTCAAGAGTAAACCACAAAATCCCAAAAGTAAATAAAATAAAAACTCACGCATTTAATTGAATAACAAAAGCAGATCTGACATATTCAACCGCAAAAATGAAACAACTATTAAAACACATTCCATTTTCAAACTCCAATATCCAAATCAAAAATTGTTTCCTATCCTACAGCTCCAATTCTCCGCCACAATATAAAAAATCGAAAAACAGAATGAGGAACCTACAAGTATTGCCAATGGTGGCTCCTCTACCGATAACAAAAATATTAATAACATTAGTAGATTATTTTCTAGTATATTTGCTTCATCTACCTTGGGCGAACTAGCACAACCATCCCAAGATCCTTATAGGTATTATGCATCAAGCCCACAACAAGCACTATCTGCAACTGCATTGTTTCAGAAAGCAACCCGATTTTCATCCAATTTAGATCTTCCTCCATAAAGAGTAATGGTCAGAACGTGCAAAATATTTTCCTGAGCAGCACCCATATTGCCATACAAACATTTGGAATACACAGTTCATATGTCGGGACCACCCTCTTGAGGAATATGTGGATAGTTATATGTCCGAACGACTTATCGTACAATATGAACGTAAATACGCGCAAACAAACTAATCATAGTCAAATTTAAAGATTTAAACATGTGTACACCTTGGGAGCTAAATATAAGATTCGATGCTATTGGAAGGACGAAATTTGAGGCTGGAAACGCTTACGGAAAGGTATGACCTTCTGCGTCGCCCTACAACAAACCACAACTCAATTAAGGTTTCGAATAAATAATCATAATAATCTAAGTATACTGACCAACAATACTTGTGAATACGAAATCGATGTTTGCATAGAATATTGTTGAGATGCTTGGACGACGGGTGCAATAGGCGGTGTATAAATCTTGTTGGACGTTGTTCTCCTAGATCCTTAGTTGCATTCGACGTAACCTGCACGTACATACATGATAAATAGTCATTGTAAAGGAATATTGTTTAAGTGAAAATATAATGTGACAAACGAACATTTGTTCTCTTCGAAGAGAACTCTAAGGGGCTTTTTCTTCGAAGCCCTTTCGTCTCATTGATAGAGGATCTCTTACGCTCCCTCGACATTGTTTTTAGATTGATTACCCTGCAATGCTAGCGGAGTAGTACCTTGTGAAACAACATTACTTTCACTACCTGACTTCATTGTAATCAACTCTTTATTTTGATTAGTTATCCACTCCTTGATCGAATGGTAGCGCACTTCATCATCAATCGCCAGGTTTGCAATCTCACCAAAAGCCTGACGCATATCATCGTATCTCAACTGTTCAGGAGTACTAACCAACAATCGTAGTTTATTGCGACCCTGGTGTGTGCTCTACAAACAACTTTCCTCCACCTCCATAGTATATACCTCTCCTGTAGTGACATGACATCATTATGGATCAAGACTACAATAGCATGCTGGCACAGAATTTCCCCAAATTTAAACAAGTGGCAACTGCAAACAATTTCACAATTGTCTCTCTGGAATGAGACAAAAAAAACTTTTTAATCTTTCGTCGATCATCATACATGACAACCTCACGTAGTTCATACATCGTCCCTGAAGTTCCCTCCGTAGTAGATATGATGTAGCAATAAACCTTCCATGTGAGCTCGACTTGAACTTCCCTGAACTTGGAAATGGCGTAACATTTCTGATATTGCTTCTCCATTTCAAACATTGTTGTACACGGTATCATTTACGAATATGACTTGAAGTCAGCCTGAAACTCCTTCTCAACCTTATTTATCAGTGCCCATTCATATTGTTCGATAAATTGCTTCAACGAGGTCTTTGAATAAACATATCATCGAAGAATGCATTTGATAATCTCACTTCGCTGAGTTGTTGACATCCTTACCCAAAATTTTATTTTCAAATAGCAAGGAACCCAATGACCTCTGTTGTCCAACAGTCCTGAAAACCAATCATTACTGTGCAATCCGTATATGTCAATCATGGCCCTCAAACTATATTCAAATTCTTTTACGAACTGTGTTTCATACACCAACCCATGTATAGTCGAAAAAATGGAAGCCTTATCAATGGATATCCAAACTTTTCTGGAAACTTCTTCAGAATATACCACAAACACCACCTATGTTTTGTATTAGGAAAACAATCTAAACTGTATTTTCTATAGCCCTATCTTGATCGGTAATGATTCCATGGGGAGGTTTTCCATATATGCACTGAAGCCATGTCCTAAATATCTACACTAAAGTATCATTGTCCTCATTGGACAACAAACCACAACTGAGAAGTGTTGATTGTCCGTGATGATTAACGCCAACAAAAGGGACGAAAGGCATATCATACTTATTAGTTAGATAAGTGGTATCAAATATGACAACGTCGCCGAACTCTTTGTACGCTTGCCTAGACCTATTATCTGCCCAAAATACATTCTTCAGCCTAGACTTATCGTCTAAATCCGTACTGAAGTAGAATCCTGAGCACTGAGCTTGTATCTTGGAAAAATAGGATTGTATCGTTGCCCATCTCCTTCCCCAAGTCTTAATCGTCTCACCTGTTCAATATAATTTCGACAATTATTTTGCACGCAAGTCATGTTTTCATATCCACCAGCTTCAACCACTACAAAGTTGAATCTTTTATATAAGGGAATTTTGGCCATATCATTCACTTCAAGCTTTCATTTCACTTGTGAACTTAATTCTCGATTACAGCAATACAACATCGACTTGGAAGGACTTGTTTTATGATTGTGGTCAAGGTAGACTGCGTTGATTCTCCAGATTTCAAAGATATCTGAAGATGCAGTGATCCTAACTTTACAACCTGTCTGCATTGTTGGTTGAGGCTCCAAAGAACCACTTGTACTAGTGCTTCTTCGACCTTCGCGATTACATGTGATAGTCACATATTTGATTTTCCCATCGTCTCCCTTTTTTGAATTCATTTTCCTAACCAGAAAACCTATATGATATGCATCTTTTATAGAAGTCCCACAATTCTTTTTCATCCTTGAACATCATACCCACCTCCGGCACCTTAGACACCATCGGACCATCTTCTCCTAACGTTGCATTCGTCACTGATATCATATTGTCTGCAACATTCTCGTCAACATTTCTCTCCACCACAAATTCTTCACGTACGTCTTCCATGGAACTTTTTACTGCAACACAATGCAGAATCTAGTTCAGTAAACCAATTACAATTGAATAATTAATTCAAACTATAATCTCACCACTTTAACTCTTCATGCGTAATCAACAACTTCATATGTCCAAGTGTACAGACAAATTACAATATGAACAAATAAGGCAACGAAACAACAAAAAATTATTCATTGAATTCGAAGATAAATTATCATCATGAAATTAGAGCTCGTCAAAACTAAAGTTAATAATTATAATTTCACAAACCCTTTTCAAGGAAGCCATTTACATGTCTTGAGGATGTAAGTGATTAGTATAAAATTATTGGAGCTCAACACTTTTCAAGGAAGCTGTTTACAAGTCTTGAGGATGTAAGTGATTAATATAAAATTATCACTATTTTTCACAATTTGTGGAGTTCTATACGAAGTTGTAGGAAAGAGACAAGATTTTTACAGTAAAAATGCACAAAATCACGGAAAAAAAAATAAAAAAATTCAACATTATAATTAGAACAACATCAGTGTGGCTCACATGGTTTTCCCGGAGTTAGTGAAGTGTCGATTTCGTCGTCGGCGGAGTTAGACATCACCATCTTTGTCGTGGACGAGTTTTCGGCTTCGCTGGCAGTAGCGACTTCAGATTCACGGAGATAGGCAGGGAAAATGTACAACAAGATTCCATGCCAATGACTTTAGATCGATGACAAGGGATTCAACGGGTTCAATGTAGAGAAATGGTTAAATTTCTGAGAGGCGGGGAGTGTAGCTTCCAGTCAAATTTCCCTCTTATTTTAGTAGTTTTTTTATTACACCATCCCCAAAGTCAATGAATTTTAAATTTCTGTATGACTTATGTCGAGTAGCTTCTGTACAAGAGGCTTTTCTCAGTTTGAAATTGTTTTGTGAAAGAGTGAATATGATGAATTATGTGAGATGGGTTTTATTTACATTTGGTTTCGATCCTGTTAAGGCGGTTTTCCAAAAATTAAAAGCAGATTTGATTCTGTAATGCCTAGAACGATCGATGGTTGAGTGATAATACATGGATTAATGTGTACAAACGAAAATCAGAGAAGAAGTCTTGTTTTGATGCATATGTATGTAGAAAAAATCATGTGACCAAATTAATCTTGGTATGATAAATAAATATGCTTATAAAAAAATTATTACATTCGTTAAATTTTGAAAAATTAAGATTTCGTTCTGATAACGTGTTATAAACTAGAGATAAAAAAGAGGAAAATAGAGAGAAGTCAATAACTTTGTATGTGTTTCATTAAAAAGCAAAACCTCATATATATAGATAATGATTAAGGATACAATGATAATATTTTTTAGGTCTTTAGGATTATAATTGTTATTCATTAATAAACTTACTATTTACAACATGTTTGAGATTTTTTTTTTCATAAAAGAATATTGAAATTTATATTTTGTTTTTGTTTATTTTGGTTGTTTATTATTCTAACTGAGGTGACTATATATGCATGTTTCTATCATAATAGGGATGGCAACGGAGCGAGTATGGGACTGGCCAGCCATTTTCACACCAATCTTGTCGACTATTTTTGTTACATTGCCTCATCTTCATACCCGATTAAAGTAGGATGAAGTGAGGCTCCTTTCCCATTTATTGCCTAGTTTATTTTTTGCTTTAGGTAGTAAATATTATTACTTTTTTTTTTCAATTTGTTAAGAATAACTCATGCTCTCTTTAAAAATTACGATAAAATCTTTTATTTTTGTTTAATAAAAAATTTAAATTTGAAATTAACTTTAAATGGAGCGGGTAGTAGGACGATCACTATATTTCTCGTACGTGCCCCATACTTTGGGGCAATGACCCCGCTTCGTCCCCACCCCCCATTTATCCGGTTAGACGGGTAATTTCCTCCCTATTCGGAGTGAGCCCCCACACGTATCAAGCGAACGAGTTTTTTTTTGCCACCCCTACTTCATAAGCGTATGATATTATAACAAGTAATATAATGGATTTGGAAGTTCGGATTATCGTTTCCATGATGATTACTATCTAACCGTTGATTTAATTACTATCTAATTCCAATTCGATTCAAAAAAAAAAAAAAAAATTTATCCTAAATATTATAAATATACAAAAACAATTAAAAAGTGTGCAAGTGAATAATTTGTTGTTTTTATATGATAGTTTAAGCTCTTGTTTGGGCTCCATTTTAATGAAAATTTGAGAAAAAATGAGTTTTGAAATATATAATTTTTTGGAGAATGTGTGTTTAAAAATAGAATTATTCTTCCTTATCAGAAGAATTTTAACAGGGGCTTTACAGGCCCCTCACAAGGGGCTGGGCCCCACATGTATTAAAAAAAATATATATACGGACCTCACCATAGGTATGTTGTCTGTACAACTTCTGTAAAAAAAATTCTGTACACCAAGGAGGTTGTTAAAAATAAGGAATTTTTTTCGATTTACGAGTAATATTATTTTATGAAATTATGCATAATTAAAAATAAGTGTTGAAAAAATGGGGGTTGAACATGGGCTAAGTGTTAGAATTTTTGAATTCACCATAGCTTTCCTATTAATTTCAACCACCCAATTTCAATAACAATTATTCATGTTTACATGATCTAATTCTTCTAAATTAATTAATTTTCCTCTCTCAAGTTCAAATCAACAATACCCAATTAAGCCCCCGTTTGGCACCCATTAATT